>LPNX010201878.1:0-220344 GCA_001517045.1 Pseudotsuga menziesii
AATACACCAACAAACTAAGAAGAGTAAGAGAGAGAGAGAGTCACCTCGGTAATACACTAGCAAACTAGAGAGAGAGAGAGAGAGAGAGAGAGAGAGAGAGAGTCACCTCGGTAATACACCAGCAAACTAAAGAGAGAGAGAGAGAGAGAGTCAGAGAGTCGCCTCGGTAATACACCAGCAAACTAATAACCAACAGTCCTATTGGATACACATAAAAAGTAACAGTTCTTACACATATTAGGACACATATTCATACAGTTCAATAGAGGTCACATCGTAAACACACAGGCTCAAGAAAAGGTTATAGCAGGTCCAATCGGCCCCAAACAGCTCATAGTCTACTAAACAAGTTCAGCAAAGATAATGGCATCTACAACAACTAAATTAGGATCAAGATAGTTGTGATTTAGTCGAAGTAGATAACTTGAGAGGGAGAGAGAGAGCAGGGTTTTGTAGGATAGATACTTATATTAATAGTCAATACAATCCAGTCAACAAGAGGAAACCCGAGTAATACACTAGCAAACTAATAACCAACAGTCCACAAGGATACATAGAAAAATTTACAGTTCTTACATAGATTAGGACTCAGATTCAAAACCTATGGCTCCCTTAGATCTCAAATACAATTCATCACCCTCATACATTACAATAGAGGTCACAACATAAACACGCAAGATCAAACAAGGTTATAGCAGTTCCAATAAGCCTTAGAAATCTCATAGTATAATAAACAAGTTCAACAAAGATAACAACATATAAAACAGATGAATGAGGGTCAAGACAGTCATGGGTTAGTCCAAGTAGTCCATCCCATATCCAAGAAATTTAAATCATTCATGTCCCAACACAATAAGGGCCGCGGTACAAGATTACAACCCATAGAAAGTGTCATGGTCTAAGCTTATATCCCACAAAAGGGTCACGGTCCAAGGTTTCATCCCACTGAAGGGCCATGGTCCAAGCTTGCATCCCATAGAAGGGTCATAGTCCAAGATTGTAGCCTATATAAAGGGTCGCAGTCCAAGATTGTAGCCCACAAAAGGGTCATAGTCCAATCTTACAACCCAAAAAAGGGTCACGGTCTAAACTTGCATCCCACAAAAGGGTGACTGTAAAATTTTAGAGCCCAGAGAAGGGTCACAGTCCAAGGTTGCATCCCATAGAACGATCATGGTCCAAGTTTTCATCCCACAGAAGGGTCATAGACCAAGTTTGCAGCCCATAGAAGGGTCACGGTACAAGGTTACATCCCATAGAAGGGTCATGACCCAGCAAAAGAGGCACCAGTAGGTCTCGATCCAATAAAAACTAAACATCTAGCAGCAATAGGGATTTAGACTTTAATCACAAGAAATCTAGACACCAAGCAAATAATAACAGTGAACCCTAGAGAAGGTAGGATTAGATCTCCATGTTGGAAATATGGAGTATAGTTCTCATTGATGTCAAAAGTAGTTTATGAATGACAAAGGATAAACAAAAGATATGATGGCATATATGATGACAAGGCATGGAATGAAATAGATGATGAGGTGGCATAAATTTGAATTCATTGTGGCATTATGAAAATTCACTCTGGAAAAATGATGAAAGTCAGGAAATATGGCAAGTTTGACTAAGTATGGAATAATTAGTTAAAATTGGTCCCAACAACCTTAAGAGAATGTGCACCATAGATTAAGATAAATGCCTACAGCATATATCCAGGGTGTAGCCTGGTGGTTTGTCTACCCAACCATGGTCCCAGTTGGTCAAAAACATCTCTGAGGAAGAAAATATGGATCTGCCAAAATAAAGAAAATGTATTTTAGGTTTTAAAGATAGAAATTTGACTAAGTGTCAAATTTACAAGTTTGAGAGAACATTTGGAGATGCTCACAAAGATGAGTTTCGTTGCTGATAAAATTCATCAGACTGCATCGTCTGGTTCCTTGATTAACTGGCTATCCAACCATGGAGTCAGTTTACTTATGGTTTTTCACACGTGTGAGTTATCAAACTGTCAAAACTAAGACAAATGTTAGTTTGCATGTTGTGATTAAAATAGGCTAAGCGTTAAAACAAAGGAATAGTAAATGCACATGAGTTCCACAAAGAATCATAGATATTATGGATGAGGATTAGTTTTGCATAAGATAGGTGAAAAGGTTGTAGTTCAGCAAATATTCGAAATCAGACGGCTGAGAATCATTCCACAAGAAGATCGACGGTCGATAATAGATCCCCAAGGAAAGTGAATAGGACAGAAGTTCTGGAAAAAACCAAGATCCAATGGATGAGAAGTGATCCACTAAAAGTTGATTTTCTGACTTCCGCATTCCACAGTGGGGGAAAAAAAGTGTGGGTGCAGAACCACGGAAATCAAAAGGTCAAAGTTTTGGAAACATTGAGTTTTCAACTTCCACATTTTGCAGTGTAGGATCGGAAGTGCGGTTGCAGAACCACAAAAATCAGAAGGTCAAAGTTTTGGAGACATTGAGTTTCTAAATTCTGCATTCCATAGTGCAGAATAGGAAGTGTAGGTGCAAAACTGCAGAGTCCAAAAATTCGAAGTCGTGAAAATTGAGTTTCTGAATTCTACATTCCATAGTGCTGGAAGGCTAGTGTGGAAGGGTCATTGCAAGTGCGGAACCACGAAAAAAAAAAGTCAGATTCATGAAAAGTTGTGTTTTCTGATTTCCGCCTTTCGCAGTGCAGAAAGGAAAGTGCAGAAAATGGAAAGCGAAAGAAGCATAAGCTTATATCTGGAAACATTGAGTTTTCAACTTCCGCATTCCGCAGTGTGGAAAAGGAAGTGCGGAAAGGAAATAATGGAAAGCAGAAGAACATATGCTCATTCTTCAAAATGTTGAGTTTATGACCTCCACATTCTTCAATGCAAAAAAGGAAGTGCGAAAAGGAAATTCCGAAAAGCGGAAGAACATATGCTCGTTCTTGTAAATGTTGAGTTTTCCGATTTCCACATTTCATAGTGCAAAAAGGAAAGTCTGGAAAGCAGAAGAACATATGCTCGTTCTTGGAAACTTTGAGTTTCTGAATTCTGCATTCCGTCCTATGAAAAAGACAAGTGTGGAAAGACAATGACAGAAGGACCATTGCAGGAGTAGAAAGGCGGAAAGGAAAAAGTATGAAAAATTTGAAAGTTGAGTTTTCGGTTTTCGCCTTCTGAAGTGTGAAAATATAATGGCAGAAGGACTGTTGTGGGAGAGGAAAGGCGGAATGGAAAAAGTCTAAAAAACTAGAAATTTGAGTTTCTGATTTTTAGTTTCCACCTTCCACAGTGCGGAAAGGAGCGTGTGGAAATATTGGTTCAAAAATCATGGAATGATATTTGAAAGAGGCACATTTGATTTCCATTCAAACAATCCTTCCTTGGTCTTGAAATCTGTTTTCCATACATCCATGGAATCGAATGTAATCTGGTGGTATCCTGACTTGAGGTCGAGTTTCATAAAGAAATTAGCACCTTACAGATTGTCAATGAGTTCATCAATCTGTGGAAGAGGGTATATGTTCTTCACTAAAATTTTGTTGAGAGACTGATAGTTGATGCACATGTGCCAAGTCCCTTCTTTCTTTGGAACTAAGACGATTGGACTTCCACTAGGAGAGGAGTTGGGGTGGATATGACCCTTGTCGATCAAATCCTAGATTTGTCTGGAAATGTATTAATTTTTGAGAATGGATCTTCTGTAAACATATGCATTAGGTAATGAAGAACCAGGAACACGTTCAATGGAGTGTTTGACCCGACAATGTAGAGGTACTCCACCTGGTGCTTGAAATATGTTCTGGTATTCTTCAAGAATGCTATCGATCTATTGTTATTGTTGGGAGCTAGGTTGGTTAGTGAGTCAACTCGTTGTTGCAGTCTTCTTGGAATGTTGAGACTTGATCATGATTAATATGAAATTTTGAGCATGATTGATAAGCTTCTTTGTTTGTTTGGAAGATATCATAGCAACCGTTGATGTGGGTTATCGCTCTGGTATGCCATACCATCAATTTCATATTTTGACAATCACCTTCTGAGGCTGTGACTGATATGTACCATGTCGATCCCATAGGTAGGGTTTACCAAATAGAGCGTCGGCTATGAAAAGTGATGCCACGTCAATGAGCACTCCATATTCAAAAGGATTAATGAAGTAGGTGAGTCAAAATTGTCGTGTGATCCTTAGTTCCTGCCCATCCTTCATCCAATTGATATTGTAAGACTGAGGATGTGGAGTGGTGAAAAGACCTAATTTCTTCACAAGATATTCAGAAATGAAGTTCTTTTGGCTACCATTATCCACAATCAGATGTAATGGATTTTTCTAAGCCCATATCTGTGTATGGAATAGGTGTTCTCATTCCTCCTCATCGATGATGGTCGAGGCTGTCAGAGTGGTCAAGGTTAAAGTTAGGAGGGTTGATGCATTTGGATCAGATTCTACCAAGGTTCTGTCGGACAAGTTAGATGTCAAAACTTTTGCAAAAAATGATTTCCAAGATTTGCATTCTGACATATCATGCCATGCTAAATTGTGATAATCACACCATTTCTTGGTAGGAGATTATTTGCTGTGATCCCTCTTGTATTTATGAAAGTTCTTCTTTTGATGATCAGGCTTTGGTAGAGTCAGCTGAGAAGGGTTCTTGAACTTGTCGGATTCAGCTGGTGACTTCTTGCCAGATGTTCAAGCTATTGGCTTGTTTGTGAAATGTGCTTTTCCTTTCTCTTTAGCTTCAATATTGATGGCATAATGAAATGAATCTACAAGTGTATTAACAGTCATAAACTCAATCTCTTGCTGAATGTATGGGGATAAACCAATGATTTACTTCAGTACAATCAATTTCTCTTCTTCTTAGATGCCAAGTCTAGCCATGAGGTGATAGAACTCACTGGTGTAACTCTGTATGGGCTGGTCTTTCCATTTCCTTAGCTGCTGCCACTTCTTATACTACTGTTCGAGGTACTTGGGGGGGGGGTAGAACTTCTTTCAGACATATTTGACAAATTTTACCCATGTGTCTATGGGGTCTTCTTATTTTTCCATCTTTGTCGATATATTCTCCCACCAGCAGTGTATGGAGGTTGACATCTTCAAGGACTCAATGGTAATCTTTTCCACTTCGAAGATCTGATTCACCACATAGCAAGATTCTAATTGTTTTACCCAATTGTTGATGGATTTTGCATCAATCTTTCCTTCAAGGTTTGGTATGTCCAGATTCATTGGCACTTTGAAGGGACTGATTTTATCGGAGTGAGATCACGTCGAGGATTCCCCAAATTTTGTAGTGACTCTCATGAAAATCTCGCTGAACTGGACGAACATCTCGGTTCACTGGTGAGCCAATACTTTTTCTATGAGTTGCTCTATCTCTTCAATTACATGTCTATTGTATGCTTCTTTGGACATATTTTCTGAAGTGGAAGGAAGTGTCTGCTTGTGTTGCTGAGTTTGCAAGCGTGTTTGAACATGCATACGTAAAATAACTTCGATGGAAGTGCTTATGCAACTTAAGCTTTGGAAAAGATCTTGCTCTAATACCAATGATCCAGGTCATGCCCAAGTGCACATTGGGGACAACAGTTGAATAAATGAGTTGAGTACTGTTATGTCAGGAGCTTATGAGAAGAATCAACAAAGCAGGTAACACACTAGGTCGACAAGAAATATACACACAGACAGTATGCAAGAATTTGAACCAATTTATTACTTTTGCTCCATGAAAGATGGAGGAATCAAATAGATGTCTATATTACATAATGTACATGATTATATAGGATGTTGGGATTCTTGGGAGACTACCCGCTACGTTCAATTAAAAAAGAAGTTATAACTGTTTAGAAGTTCAACCATTGCAGAGCATGTTGGTATGCTAGATGTCGAGGCAGACCTGTTGAGGTGAATATGTTGAATGCAAACTTATTGGATGAACATGTAAAGGTGAACCTGTTGAAGGTCAACTTGTCGAGGCGAGCTTGTCAAAGGTGAACCTGTCGAAGCAAACCTATCAAAGGTAAACCTATCGAGGAAAACCTCTCGAAGGTGAACCTTTCGGCTACTGGTTGGATCACAAACACCAAGGAGGCCCACTAAATCATGAATTAGGCTCAATAATACCACCATAGGCTAAAATAATCAAAATTTGGTCTCGTTGTACAATGTTTGGGTGATTATCAACTAATAAAGCCACAACGAAATAAATATGGACCAAGATCAACCAAACAAGTTCTAAAGTGCTAGGACTGTCCCCATTCTCCCTCACATTGTGGGTCTAGGACTGCCATACTCTTTTAGTGGTCCCCGATGTGCCAATTTTTTTCATTAATTATTTTTTTACAAAATAATAATAATGTCTCTAGGTCCTTAAAGACCCTTTTTCTGGCATCCTGTGCCACAATAATAAACAATTACAAATTAGATATGTCCGAGGCTTAACATTGGGGGTATTACAAGACAATATTGTTTAATGGGGTCTATTTAGTTAACCATATACCATCCTCCCAAATACCCTCATATGTATGTGGATCATGTACCATCCATTTCTAAGGTCTGAGTGATTTAGAAAATCCTTAACCACTAAATTTTTACAAGGAACTGATGATCCTAGTACTCTTGATTTGTAAGAAGTAAGAGTCTTCTAGATATCTTGACACCTAAGCCATCTTGTTTCATCTTTATGAATGGGATACTCTTTGTTAAAACAATTTTCAATGAGATAATTTGGCTTAGTCACAGAATAAAGTCTTGTGTAAATCCTTAAATGGGATTCATGAGACCACTTCAAATCATACATTTACATCCATGAGTATTTATATTTTACTCAAACAAGCTATCATTTGGAATCAATTTGAGAAAGTCTAGTTAAAGCAAGCTTGTGTACTATCTGGAGCCTTTTATACAGGTTTGTTGTTCAAACTTCAATCTATATCCATTTACCCAAGTTCCTTCCCCATAAGTATCTCCATGCATGGGGACATTTTCGTTAGCTTTTCCTTTGATTGGCATGGACATTTTAGTTGGAAGATTCAATTGAAATTTTGGAGTGCAATTAAACTATTGACATGCCAAATCTATAGCATATATGTTGTGTTTGTCTTCAATTTTATCCAGCCTCTCTACTACAAATGGTTACTAGGTAATGGTAAAATCTATTTAAATTAAACAAACAACTTTCACTGCTATATTTTTATCATCCTAAGGTAGGAAACATAAGGTTAACATTGTGATTCACTATTCATAAAGTAATGTACGAGCTTACTGGATGTTGAGTTACAATCATCATTCTAGTTGGAAATTCCCTTTGTTAATGAAGTGGCTATACCTTTGGCTTAAATGCCATGACCAAAGTGTGGAATGGTATCTATTCGACCAAAATTTCTCAGGTCTTGCACTTGTTCTAGAGTGATAATTGAACCCTAGTGAACTAGAGTGATAATTGAACCCTGGTGAATGGCCTAATAATCTACATATTAATGTACATATAATATATGTTAGTTCACTTAAGTTAGGTATTAATTTCTCAGTTGGTATACTAGCCAACCACTTGCCTTAAGTGTAGGCTTCTCCCATATTGTTATAAATAGAGGGGTTCTTTGTATTTTGGAGAAGCATTTTCTTAGCAACGGATCTAAAAGATGTAGTGATTTTCTTGATTCTTTGTTATTATATATATATATATATATGTGTGTGTGTGTGTGTGTGTGTGTGTGTGTGTGTGTGTGTGTGTGTGTGTGTGTGTGTGTGTGTGTGTATGTAGTTCAAACACACTATGATTGTGATTGTTCTTCCATGATTTTACACTACCAACCCAACCACATACATAGATTCCCTTGTTTTATGTTCAAATTAGGTGCTAGCTCTAAGAGGTATCGATTGTACCAATTTTTTTTAGATTCATGACATGTTTTTTGGATGGGGTAGATCATAGCAAGAATAATATCCTTGTTAATAGCCTACTAGTCTCCCGACCTCAATAGTGAACCTACAAGACCCTGTTGGCAATATTTGGGATTTTGTTATCAATTGGATCTAGAATTAAAAGAGGGATATTATCCCCACTTGAAATCTTTGGTATTCAAAGTAACAAGCAATATGGAAGTTCACACACACAAAATTTATACTAATATATATGTCCTATGGAGTAACAACTGAAATTAATGTTATGATAATGAGATTATCTCTGAAATTTAGTATTTGAAACATTTTCAAAATTCCTTATTTGAGAAAACTACAGGTCCAAAAAATTGCCCCTTGATAAAATTGAGGTTACAAATTAGAAGTACTGATGTCTCTTTGTGTTTCACAAAATGATCCTTGAGAATAGTGATGTGAGATATGTTAAACTAGTTTGTACCATAAGGAGGATTCACAAAAGCATAACTTTATGAGGCCATATCTTTTACTTTTAAGTTCCAAATTGTGAATCGTTTAATGTAGTGTGTGGAGAAGAATTCACATTTTCAAGAAAAAAACCCACATATCAAATTTCAATGACTCTTTGTCCCTTTATTGTGTTGTGAAATCATGATTTTATTGTTCACAAGAAAGGAAATTTACTACAAATTTACATGCAGACCTTGGAATTAGATTCTGAAGATTTTTTTATGTGAAATTCTACTAAGATTATAGGCCTTGGATTAGAAACATATTTATGTCAGATATAGAACTTCATGACAATGAAATTTTATTTATACTATACATTATTTATGATTCAAATGTATATTAATGACCTAGGTCTGGCTTCACATCCATTTTAATTTAGACATTTACTTTACCTTTGTATTTGCATTCATCATTTACTTAAAAGTTACTGAATATTGCAATTGCATTAGATGTCAAACCATGGTAACCTAAACTTGGACATGAGTTGTAAAAAGTATATTTTTTCCCAAGCTATTTCATCCCCTATTTGTGATTTTAGTACAAAAAATGGAAAACATATCATTTTGAGCCTAGGCTCTTTCACATGCAAAGATAACTAGACATTCAACAACATTAAAAACATATTACATATTTTCTGAAATCAATACACATATTGGACATATTCAAAGAGGGACCCATAATCAATCCTCAGACTATTGAGTTAACAATACTCCTTCCTACCTACAAAGAGCGTCATTAGATATTTTTTATGTGTTTTCATTGAATTAACTATATATGTGAGTAAATGAAAATCTGGAAACTTGTTTTGTACTTCCATTATCCTATCCATGATTGGAATAAAGGGCAAGTCTTATATCTAATTCTTCTCATTAACCCTGCCTATAATCATTTTAGCTCCCCCACAACCTTGAGGTTTCTCAATACTTTATTTGAAACAATTTTCATGATGAACCAAAAGGCATAGATATTTGCTCTATTGTTAGTTCATTCACATGCTGCATATTTGAAAACAACAAAATGATTCTCATTTCTATAATACTAGCAATTCCACAAATCCTTGGTGCTACTTGATAATATTTGTAAAAAATGGCACCAAGCCACTTCTTTAAAAAAATTCAGATCCTTCAAGATTATCTATGATTTAAATTTAATAGGCTTCCAAGAACATTCACAAGCATATCCGATTTGATGGATGGTATAAATTGTAGGAATATAATTTCCTTGAAAGGTCATATCATTTCTTTCCAACCATATCCCCCACACCACATTACATGGCAAGATGTTATGGTTTGATGGGTTTTTATCTTGTCATCTTCATATCATCATTCAAAGAAGGCTTCAAGGATTCCCTTCTCCAATTTCCACTAACTCGTGTCAATTTTACTATTTTACTATAAACATTTTTTGTATAAGGGTATTTTACAAATAGTAAATTTGTTAGTTTAGATTAGTGCACTTAACTTAATGGGATTTGAACTCAGTACCAACTACAGAATTACTATCCAAATGCTCAACAACATTGGTGACAACCACTTGAGATAACCCCTTGGGTGAAAAAATAACATGATTTTTAGGCCTCTGATAGCCACTTTGGGATACATTGTGTGCAATCACAGGGGGGAGGAGTGTGGTATAACCATCCATATTTGACAGATCATGGATGGGGTGATAGGTACAAAATGGTAGATTGGGCCTTCCAAGTGGTAGATGATAGGTAACTTTATGACTATCTAAGGGACTTGGACCAAAGAAATTGTGGAGGTCAAACCTCCCATCTAAAAGGAAACAAATTCTGAAAAAAAAAATATTTTTTTTATGTAGGTATGATAAATTTTTGGGAACAAATGATATAAATATTAAATTTTTTTGTTTAATGTCTGTATTAGGTAATTGTAATGACTTACCTTTGATATTGATGTACATACCTGGTTAATTAACTAGGTGGATCTTGGTTAGTTGACCAAGATGATGATGTGTGATGTTATCCTCTCTTAAATGGTTATTGCTAGGTTGTTTCTGAAGGGATCGACCACCCCTTGATGATGTCACTAGAACTTGACCTTTAGGATCAATGTGGAGGACCATAGGATCACATAATCCAGTTTGGAATTTCCGTATACGTTGATGATAAAAATCATAGTTATTGTATGGAACACATGTGGACAATATACCTTGAGAGAGAAAGATTAAAGTCCTTGGTCTTGTTTCCCCACCTTGATGATACACCTTGGTCTTATGGGAAGAAGGTTTATTTCCCCACCTTGTTGTCACACCTTGGTATTGTGGGTGAAGGGGTTGTCTTCCCACTTTTTTATGACACCTTATGGTTATCCTTGTACTTGAATTTGCCTTATGTTTTCCTTATTGTTCCTAGAGCCCATCTTGGTTGTGGTACCTTGGCCCTCTTGATATGATGACTTAAATTTATTGTTTTTATCTTATAATGAATTCTTGACCATTGGTACCCTATTCTAAGTCAACCTAACAATATTTTATATTATGTTTGGTATTTCTCTTAACAACTATGTTTAATTGGGTCACCCTTCCAGAAGGCTTATAAAGATTATAAATGAAATTCTCAAGCTCTCATTTTGTGTGTCTTTATATATAGAGAGAGATTTGGAGTGATAAATCAGGTCTCATCACTAAGAGGGGGGTGGGTGAATAAAAGACTAAAATTTAAACAATATTTTAGCAAGTGTAAAAAACAAATTTGAACACAATAATTTATTGTGGAACCCAATAAGTTAAACCACCAAAACTTTTCTATTATCTGCAAAACTTTGTTTCTTACAATATATAATAGAAGAATATGTCTATTCTTTTGGATCAACATCAACTAATCGGGATGCACCCACACCCTTATTCACCAACACCAACTGCTAGGAGGCAACGACCCTCTATTTAGATAGCTACAACTGAGAAGGAGCACCTACTCCCTTAGTAGTCACCAAAATTCCCTTGTACCACCCTTCCACCCTTCAACAAACCATGCACATAGATTAGAACATCGATGATACAGTCACTTGGTCTTAGTATCCTTGGATCTAGACACCAAAGTCACTTTCTTTTCATTTGAAATTTTTGTTTAAATAATTTCCTCTTGGATCATGACTGTTGGATATAGACACATTCATTCATCATGTAACCTTCATCCATCATAATATTTAATCGTGCCTTTGAACCAGACACACCCTTTCATCCTTTTTGCAGCCTAGAATCCATTTCCATGACTTTGTTAACGCTTTTCTGATGCTTCCGTACTTTTGATCTTGTAGATGGTCTTTCTGCACTTAGCTTTCTGCCTCAACAGTTCCGCACTGTCGATATCCTTCAAGCTTTCAGTGACCATCGATATGAGGTGGAAATCGGATATCAGATGTGCCTTTTTCAAATATCATTCCATTATTTCCGAACCAATCTTTTCGCACACTCTTTTCTGCACCGCAGAAGGCGGAAACCGGAAACACAACTTTCCAATTTTTTGGAATTTTTCCATTCCGCATTTCTGCTCCTGCAATGGTCCTTTCACCATTATATTTTCGCACTTTGGAAAGAATAAACCGAAAACTCAACTCTCCAATTTTTTGGACTTTTTCCTTTCCTCCTTTCCACTCTCGCAACAGTCCTTCCATCGTTGTCTTTCCACACTTGTCTTTTCCATAGGGCGAAATGTAGAAGTTGAAAACTCAATGTTTCCAAGAATGAGCATATGTTCTTCTGCTTTTCGGACTTTACTTTCTGCACTTTATTTTTCACACTACGAAATGCGGAAATAAGAAAACTCAACTTTTCCAAGAACAAGCATATGTTCTTCCACTTTTCAGACTTCCCTTTCCGCACTGCAGAATGCAGAATTTGGAAACTCAATGTTTCCAATAACGGGCATATGTTCTTCTAATTTTTGGACTGTCCTTTTTGCACTGGGGAATGCGTAAGTTGGAAACTCAATTTTTCCAAAGATGATATTCATATTATGCTTCTTCTGCTTTCCATTTTCCGCACTATCTTTTCTGCACTTTCCTTTTTGGACCGCAGAATACAGAAATAAAAAAACAAAACTTTTCATGACTCCAACTTTTTGTTTTCCGTGGTTTCGCACCCGCACTTACCTTTTTGCACTGGCCTTTCTGCACCACAGAATGCAGAAGTTAGAAACTCAATTTTCATGACTTTTAATTTTCACACTCTGTGGTTCCACACCTACACTTCCACTTCTGCTCCCGCACTGCAGAATGTGGAAGTCAGAAACTCAATGTTTCCAAAACTTTGACCTTTTGATTTCCACGGTTTCGCACTTGCACTGCTGAATGAAGAAGTCAAAAAATAAACTTTCCATGACGTTGCATGTTTTCACTACACACTTTCGCATTTACACTTATTTTCCGAACCGTTGATCTATTTATCAGATCAATTCTCATCCATTGGATCTCGGTTTTTTTTTGGAACTTGTGTCCTGTCCGCTTTCCTTGTGGATATACTATTGACCGTCGATATTCTTGTGGACTGATTCTCATCCGTCCGATTTTGAATATTTTCTGAAATACAACCTTTCCTCCTATCTTATGCAGAACTAATCCTCATCCCTCAGATCTATGATTCTTTGCAGAACTCATCTGCATTCACAATTCCTTTGTTTTAACCCTTATCCTATTTTAATCACAATATGCAAACTAACATTTGGCTTAGTTTTGATAGTTTGATAACTCACATGTGTGAACACCCAGAAGTAAACTAACTCTATGGTTGGATATCCAGTTCATCAAGGAACCATACCATGTAGTCTGATGAATTTTATCATCAACAGAACCCCTCCTTGCGACCATCTCCAAATTTTCTCTCAAAATTGTGAATTTGAAACTTAGTCAAATTTCTATATTTAAAATCTAAAATACATTTTCTTTATTTTGATAGATCCATATTCTCTTCCTCATAGATTCTTTTGACCAACTGGGACCATGGTTGGGTAGACAAACCATCATGATACACCCTGGACATATGCTACAGACATTTATCTCAATCTATGGTGAGCATTCTATTAAGGTTCCTTGGACAAATTTTAACTAATTATTCCATACTTAGTCAAACTTGCCATATTTCCCGACTTTCACCATTTTGCCATATTTCTCAAGAGTGAATTGTCATAATGCCACAATGAATTCAACTTTATGCCACCTCATCATATATTCCATTCCATGCCTTGTCATCATATCTTCCATCATATATTTTATTTATCCTTGGTCATGCATGAACTACTTTTGACATCAATGAAAACTATACTCGATATTGCCAACAATATCCCCCTTTCGAATTGATGGAAACACCTAAACCTTCTCCCCCTTTGACAATAATGACAAAGGATAACCTGTTATACCATAATTGTACCTAATTTGATATATTATTTCCCATCTTTCTTCTTTCTAAAAACTCCCCCTCTCATCATATCTCATCTTTATTAATTGGACTTGGTGCTAACCAATATTAACATTTCCTTTCTTGCAACAGGTCTTTGAATGACATCCATAGACTCCCCCTGTCACTGTACTTCCTCTCCTTTGTCAACATTTTTGATACCAATTGAAATTTTCTCACTTCAACTCCCCTTGATTATATGATCCTCTCTAATGGTTTATTTTAGGGTTCTCTTATAGGTTATGTGGGATTTTTTAGAACAAACATCCATCTCCAGTTCCACCACTATCAGTAATTCCTTCTTCATCATCTTTATTTCCATCATAATGAATGCCAATAATATCTACAACACTATTAAAACCTTCATCATCTTGGAAAACCTTTTTGATATTTGAAATCTTGGTTTCTTCTATATCTTTGGAGTCTTCCTTTTTTCTCCAATTCTTTCCATGATGGTCCTTCTGGTTTTTCAAAAACTTGTCATCATCTCTTGTCATGTATTTTGAACATTCATTTTCAATACAACAGAGATCTTCTTTATCTTGTGTTTTCAGGGTAGTTAGACATTCCTCTTTTAATGTTCTTTCTTTCCACAACTTCTTTTTCTCTCTAATGTCCTTTGGTCTTTCTTATATTTCCATTAATATGCAATTGATTTCTTTATGTCCATAGTTATGACAATTGAAGCATTCTAAATTCTTTTCTTGTAGAGGTGCAGATGAGTTATAATTTCTGCTCTTAACTTGACCAACTATCTGATTATCCTTGAGGTTATAGTTTTTAACGTTCAAACATTTCCTTTCATATGATCTATAACTCATAGTTTTTTGTCCAAAGTTACAGCATGCAAAACAATAACCATGGAAAATGTGAGGATACTTGTTTTGATAAACCTTGTTTGTAGTTGTCTTGAATTCCTTATTGATGGGTGGAAATGATCTATTGAAGTTTTGATCATTCCTTGTCTTTTCTTCCTCTTTCTTCTTGAATTAGTGAGAAGAGCAACTGCATAATATTTTGATCAAACTTGATTTTCTTCTTGAGAATAACCTATTCCATTTTTGTTACTTGGATCTCTTTGTGTGGTTATAATCTCATGTAAAATTTTAGAACTATTTTCATATCTAGTTTGAATAAATTTTGCATCAAGCTCTTTATTTAAGTGAACTAATTCTGCCTCCATTTTTTCACAGATTAGTTGTTTTTATTTAAGAGATTTCTCCAGTCTTTCTTCTATCCTACTTGAATCTTGAATTTGGTGTTTCAGATGTCTCATGATTTTCTTCATCTCTTTTTCTTTCTGTTCACGCTCATCCTGTTGTTCAACTAATAAACCTTTCAACTGTCTATATTTGTTTTTGTATCTTCTTAGTCCATTCAAAGCACTGAATAGTTATTTTTCCATATTAATCTTTGCTTCATCTTTTGACTCTTTCTCATGCTAAATTTATTCTATCTCTTTAGACTCTTCAATACCTAGAAAAATGACTTCATCATCACTAGTCTCAGATGAACTGCTGTTTACTTCTTTTGAGTATTTTTTTTCCTTTGTAATTTATATTATATTGTAATTTTCCCTCTTTCTTTTTTTGTTTGTTTTTGACATCTTCATCTCCAGACTCTTCCTTGGGATAAGGACACTTGGCTTTAAAGTGCCCAATTTTTCCACAGTTAAAACATTTGAAGGACAACTTTCCTTTGTACTTCCCTGATCCTTTATGATGTTTTTTAATAAAATTGGCTTCTTCTACATCAAATTCTTCATTATGGTCAGTCATAGTTTTTTGCTTTTGATTTTTTATTTTCTGGGTCACTTTGAAGGATGCTTCTCCTTTTGAAGTATTATCAATTGCTAGTCTTAGTTCATAGGCTATAAGAATTCCATACAATTCATCCATGGTAAGTTATCCTAACTTCTCTCGATCTTCAAGGGTGGATACGTTGGGATTATATGCCATAGGAAGTGTTCTTAATACTTTTTGGACTATCTCATCGTCTACTATTTTTGCTCCTAAACATATGATTGTATTGACATGACTATCAATTTTTTTGAAGTACTCTGAAATAGTTTCATTATCCTTGATTTTTAGACCTTCATACATAAATTTGAGGGATTGAAGTTTTGTTGTTTTTGCTTTGGAATTTCCTGCATATAAAGTTTCCAATTTCTCCCAGAGATATTTCGCACTTGTACAAGATAGTTTTTTCCTTTTTACTCAATCCAACTTGTAATGTATTTAAGGCTTTTGCATGTTCCCAATATTTATTCCTGTCTTCTGCTTCTGTGGGAGTAATTTTTGGAACATCATATCCTTCTTCAACTAATTCCCAAACTTCCAGACCAATGGACATCAGTTAAATTTTTATTCTAATCTTCCAGAGAACAAAGTCTTCACCATCAAATATGGGGACTCTTATTAACATCTTCATCTGCTGATCCATAGTGGTTTTAATTAGATCTTCATTCTAGTGGTTAAACTGCGGTGAAGGAACCTTCTCTGATACTAATTGATAAATCAGGTCATGTCACTGAGAGGGGGGGGGGTGAACCAGAGACTAAAATTTAAACAATATTTTAGCAAGTGTAAAAAACAAATTTGAACACAATAATTTATCGTGGAACCCAATAAGGTAAACCACCAACACTTTTCTATTATCTGTAGAACTTTGTTTTTTACAATATACGATATAAGAAGATGTCTCTTCTTTTGGATCAACACCAACTGATTGGGATGCACCCACACCCTTATTCACCAGCACCAACTGGTAGGAGGGAAAAACCCCATATTTAGTCAACTACAACTGACAAGGAGCACCTACTCCCTTAGTAGGCACCAACCTGCCCTTGCACCACCCTTCCACCCATAAATGAACCATGTACATAGATTAGAATATTGCTTATACAATCATTTGGTCTTAGTCTCCTTGGATATGGACACCAAAGATAATTTCTTTTCATTTAAAATTTCTGTTTAAATACTTGCCTCTTGGATTGTGACTGTTGGCTACAGACACATCCATTCATCATCTAACCTTCAACCATCACAATATTTCATCGTGCCTTTGCACCAGACACACCCTTTCATCCTTTCCATAGCCTAGAATCCATTTCCATGACTCTGTTAACATTTTTTTGATGCTTCCACACTTTCGATCCTATAGATGGTATTTCTGAACTTAGCTTTCCGCCTCAACCATTTTGCACCATCGATATCCTTCAAGATGTTCATGACCATCGATCTGAGGTGGAAATCGGATGTGCCTCTTTCAAATATCATTCCATGATTTTTGAACCAATATTTCCACACGCTCCTTTCTGCACTGTGGAAGGTGGAATCTCAAAATTCTAGTTTTTCATACTTTTTCCTTTCCACCTTTCCACTCCCACAATGGTCCTTCCGCCATTATATTTTTTCACTTCAGAAGGCAAAAACCGGAAACTCAACTTTCACGTTTTTCATACTTTTTCCTTTCTGCCTTTCCGCTCCTACAATGGTCCTTCTGTCGTTGTCTTTCCACACTTGTATTTTTCATAGGGAAGAATGCAGAAGTCAAAAAATCAATGTTTCCAAGAACAAGCATATGTTATTCTGCTTTCCAGAATTTCCTTTCCACACTTCCTTTTCTGCACTGCGAAATGCAGAAATCGAAAAAATCAACATTTCCAAGAACGAGCATATGTTCTTCCACTGAGTTGGAATTTCCTTTTCACACTTCCTTTTTCACATTGTGGAATGTGGAGGTCGTAAACTCAATGTTTCAAAGAACGAGTATATGTTCTTTCACTTTCTAGACTTTCCTTTCCACACTTCCTTTTCTACACTGTGGAATGCGGAAGTCAGAAACTCAATGTTTCCAAATATAAGATTATGCTTCTTCCACATTCCATTTTCTGCACTTTCCTTTCCGCACTGCAGAAGGCGGAAATCGGAAAACAAAACTTTTCATGAATCTGAATTTTTTGTTTTTCGCAGTTCCGCACCTGCACTGACCTTTTTGCACTAGCCTTTCGGCACTGCGGAATGCAGAATTTGAAAACTCAATTTTCACAACTTCAAATTTTTGCACACCGTAGTTTCGCACCTGCACTTCCACTTCCGCACTATCGAATGTAGAATTCAGAAACTCAATGTCTCGAAAACTTTGACCTTTTGATTTCTGCGGTTATGCAACCACACTTCCGATCCTACACTGCAGAATGCGGAAGTCAAAAACTTAATGTTTCCAAAACTTTGACCTTTTGATTTTCGTGGTTCCGCATCTGTACTTTCGTTCCCCCACTGTGGAATGCGGAAGTCAGAAAATCAACTTTTAGTGGATCACTTCTCAGCTGTTGGATCTTGGTTTTTTCCAAAACTTTTGTTCTGTTCGCTTTCCTTGGGGATCTATTATCGACCGTCGATCTTCTTGTGGGATGATTCTCAGCCGTTCGATTTTGAATCTTTGTTGAACTACAACATTTTCGCCTATCTTATGTGGAACTGATCCTCATCCATAATATCTATGATTCTTTGTGGAACTCATGTACATTTACTATTCCTTTGTTTTAACGCTTAGCCTATTTTAATCATAACATGCAAACTAACATTTGTCTTAGTTTTGACATTTTAATAACTCACACGTGTGAAAAAATAGAAGTAAATTGACTCCATGGTTGGATAGCCAGTTAATCAAGGAACCAGATGATGCAGTCTGATGAATTTTATCAGCAACGAAACCCGTCTTTGCGAGCATCTCCAAATGTTCTCTCAAACTTGTAAAGTTGACACTTAGTCAAATTTTTATCTTTAAAACCTAAAATACATTTTCTTTATTTTGGTAGATCCATATTTTCTTCCTCAAAGATTCTTTTGACCAACTGGGACCATGGTTGGGTAGGTAAACCACCAGGCTACACCCTGGATATATGCTGTGGGCATTTATCTCAATCTATGGTGAGCATTCTCTTAAGGCTGTTGGGACCAATTTTAACTAATTATTCCATACGTAGTCAAAATTTCCATATTTCTCGACTTTCATCATTTTTCCAGAGTGAATTGTCATAATGCCACAATGACTTCAAATTTATGCCACCTCATCATCTATTTCATTCCATGCCTTGTCATCATATATGCCATCATATATTTTGTTTATCCTTTGTCATTCATGAACTACTTTTGACATCAATGAGAATTATACTCCATATTTCCAACATGGAGATCTAATCCTACCTTCTCTAGGGTTCATTTCTATTATTTTCTTGGTGTCTAGATTTCTTGTGATTAAAGTCTAAATCCCTTCTACTGCTCGATGTCTAGTTTTTATTGGGTCGAGACCTACTGGTACCTCTTTTGTTGGGTCATGACTCTTCTGTGGGATGTAACCTTGGATCGTGACCCTTCTATGGGCTGCAAACTTGGTCTATGACCCTTCTGTGGGATGAAAAATTGGACCATGATCATTCTATGGGATGCAATATTGGACTGTGACCCTTCCGTGGGCTCTAAAATTGTATATTGACCCTTTTGTGGGATGCAAGTTTAGAACGTGACCCTTTTGTGGGTTGTAAGATTGGACTGTGACCCTTTTGTGGGATACAATATTGGATCGCGACCCTTTATGTAGGCTACGAGCTTGGACTATGACCCTTCTATGGGATGCAAGCTTGGACCATGGCTCTTCTATGGGATGAAACCTTGGACTGTGACCCTTTTGTGGGATGCAAGCTTAGACCATGACACTTTCTATGGGCTGTAATCTTGTACCGTGACCATTCTTGTGTTGGGACATGAATGACTTAGATTTCTTGGATCTAGGATGGACTACTTGGACTAACCCGTGACTGTCTTGACCCTCATTCATCTGTTTTATATGTCGTTATCTTTGTTGATCTTGTTTATTAGACTATGAGATTGCTAAGGCTTATTGGACCTACTATAACCTTGTTTGATCTTGAGTGTTTATGTTTTGACCTTTGTTGTAATGTATGAGGGTGATGAATTGTATTTGATATCTAAGGGAGCCATAGGTTTTGAATCTGAGTCCTAATCTGTGTAAGAACTATAAATTTTTTGATGTATCCTTGTGGAATGTTGGTTATTAGTTTGCTAGTGTATTACTAAGGTTTCCTCTTGTTGACTGGATTGTATTGACTATTAATATAAGTATCTATCCTACAAAACCCTTCTCTCTCTCTCCCTCTCAAGTTATCTACTTCGACTAAATCACGACTGTCTTTCTCCTAATTTATTTGTTGTAGATTGCATTATCTTTGTTGAACTTGTTTAGTAGACTATGAGCTTTTTGGGGCTGATTGGACTTGCTATAACCTTGTTTGAGCCCGTATGTTTAGGATGTGACCTCTGTTGAACTGTATGAGGGTGCTGGACTATATTTTAGATCTAAGGGATCCATGGGTTTTGAATATGTGTCCTAATATGTGTAAGAACTATTATTTTTTATGTGTATCCTTATGGACTATTGGTTATTAGTTTGCTAGTGTATTACCGGGGTTTCCTTTTATTGACTGGATTGTCTTGACTATTAATAAAAGTAAATATCCTACAACAACCCTTCTCTCTCTCTCTCTCTCTCTCTCTCTCTCTCAGATTGTCTATTATTCCTTAATGACTTTTCCTTAAGAGATGAGATCTGATTAAAATTATGCCAGAGTATAAGTAAGGTCCAAACTAGCATTGTTTTACAATTTTATCTTCTATTGATATATGTTGTTTATTGTGCTACGTTTCATGATTATGCATTGTTTATATACTGCACAACTACTATGAATTTGTTTAGTCATGCAACTTTAACATAATGACCCCTGGGAGTGTTAAATTAGAAAGTTATGTTTAAATTTATCTTATCTTGTTACTATTGTACTTTTACTTCATCCTTATGAGTACTTGGTTTGATTTATTGAACAAGTTACTTAAAATTTTGAAAACTCCCAAAACTTTAACACTCTTTACATCCATCTGATAACATTTCCATCCAATATAAAATGTCATGGCATGATGGCTAGAGCCAGTCTAATTATGACCAACTTTGCTGTAGTAACATGGGTCTTCTGATTGTCCACCCGTTTATTCTATGAAAAATACTTTGGAACCAACCTCTTCATATTTTTATCTAATGAACTATATGCTTTGTATTTTGTCATGCACAATGTAAACCCATCTGTAGAAATGGGTTTCTTACTTTGAGGAAACTCCATCGGTAATGTTTAGATCACTGTTAGCCATACTAGTGCTGACTTGAAGACTACATATATTTTCTAGAAATGGTAATCTTGAAAAAGATCAAATAGCCAAATCTAATCTAAATAAAAAATTCCAAACTAAGCGAAGTGCGATTATCACAAGAAGTGTCCTTCTTGTTGAATAATCCCTTTGATGACAAACACACCACCTTTCCAATGTAAAGGAAAAATAAAAAGAACATGATACCCAACAAAAACCTAAGTATGAAATGTTTTGGTAGCATTACAATTCCAGTAAATATGCTTTATTGTTTTAGGCTTTCTGAAACTACATAACAATAATTTGTTTTGAAGAAACCAACCATTCAAGTACTCAAGAATTAAACAAAAAATTGACTTCCAAATATCATGGCACCTTTGGTATGACCTTACTTTATGATCTTGAAGATTTCACACCCTTGTTTAGATAATACGATCAACTTCTTGATGTCTTTGGGAACAATTAATAAATTTCCATGGGATCCCTATTCCCATGGTCTTGTCCAACAAATCACCTCACATGTGAAATCCTTTCATTTCCAACCCTTTTCCTTCAAAGGAAGGAATGATCCCAAGTTATTATTGATCGATTAGGAAAGTCCAAACTGATCATGTAGACAAGTACTAGCCTTGTCAATAATACAAATAGTACCAATGTAATTGTGATGATACCAAATACTAGGTGTGCCAAATTTTCTTGAGAATGCATGGGCCAAAGATATTAAAAGGCATTAGCTATTCCAACAAAATCACTTAGTCCAAAAGAGCTAGGTACTGCATTTAATACATATAGCATTCTATATCTAGTGCACAACTAGAGTACATTCCTGATCATGGTTCTGACCCATTTTGCATCTAGCACAACACCTTATCAATGGATAACAATTGGGCCAATAATTACACCTTCTTTTGGTAAAGTGCAGAGGTCCCAAGAAACCAATTATATGCCCTTTTTCTTGTTCTAATCCCCTTAAAAGAATATTTGAAGGCTCATTTTCAGTTGAATGTATATAGAATTGGAAGGAAAGATGCATGAAGAGTTAAAAAAACATATATGTGTCATGTGATAGATATGTGTCTTGAAATATTAATTTCCTCAGCTTCCCACCACTAAAGTTTGATTTCAATTTTACAAATAATTCAAGATGCACATTTCCTTGACACCAGACAGGTGCAGTGATTTCAAATGGAATGCCTAAATTATGAGTAATATTTCTTGTTGAAGGATTTTCTATCTCACATAAATTCAAGTAGACAAATATCCCTATCATTCAAAGACAGAATCGTAATTATTTTATTTATTGATGATGCACCCAACTTCTGTAGAAAAAAATACCAAGGTATCATAGTGTGCCCTCCAATGGATTTTGGTGCAAGTAGTTCATGCTTTTAGATACACCAATAGCGACCTTAAGAGGAGCTGGAATCTTGAAAACAAAATTTATGTTTGTGAAGATAATCATAGAGACTATCACCAGGAAAAAATGTGCTTCAATACATAGATTTGGTAACCTTGTACAAGCACCAATAAACTGAACCATGTCCTTATGTTGAACCTTCCTCATAATGAACACTTATAAGGAAAAATTATGCTCTATGTGGGTCTTAGGAGATTTGATTTTCCCAGACCAACAATTTGACATTCTTATTCGACGTCCCATTAAAATAAAGTATCTAGGACCTTCATTAGAATATATTAGCTTCAGGATTAAAACCTTGGGCATTGAAGGATTGACCTTTGGAGTAACATGAAAAAGAGGGAGGACCCTCATTCCCAATTACTTTTTAATCTCTATGGATCCAATTTATACTTTTCTTCTTGTTTTGTCTTAATCTTAGTATGAATTCACTAAGTCCTCAATATGTATTATTCTCTTAATTAGGCTCTCTTCATTTTCAAATATCACTCTATTCTAATTAAGTTCGTATTAATCCAAGGAGAAATAACAATTTGAATGAATCTTCCTTTAACTATATAAGCACATTATATACAAGGATTTAATACAAGAAATGGACTAGAAATGCAACTTCCATAGGTGTGTCCAAAAATTAAAAATACCATGGGTTAGCCTCAACTAAAACAACGACTCACATAGATCTTATTTTATATTGTCCATAAAGATAAATCGCATAACACTTTCTAAAGACATATTTATTGCACACTATATTTATGTATTGCAAGTATTTTGTTTAGTTAATAGTGACATTTGCTTATGTTCTCTAGATATGAGCATGCAGGTTGCTAATGAGTGATTTTAAGCATGGTTGTCTTTGGAAATAAAAATGGATTTTAAACATGGTTGTATTTATATATTATTTTCTTAGAATTACAAATAATGCAATCTTGGTGTTAATATTGATCATTTCCCTAATTTTTAAAGGGTTCTATCTCAATGGAAGAGCGTTTTCCTTACTAACAGGAGGTTGGTGGTTCGATTGCTCTGTTCCCTAATTCTATTGCAATATTGGTATTGTTAATAAAATATGTTTTATTATGATTTATTATTGATATAGTGGGGGTTTCAAACCATTTTTTTATGTTTCTATGAGGGGGGTTCTAACCTGCCTTCATATGTCACTACAAGGGGGTTTAAAAATTCCCTTGTATGTTACAATGAGGTGGGTTGATAACCACTCCCAAAGGTTTATAAGATGATTTTTTAGAGGGGTTTCAAGCTACCCCCGTAGGTGTCTATGAGGGGGGTTTCAATCCGCTCCAATAGGTACCTACAAGGGGGGTTTATAATATCGCCCCTAAAGGTTTGTAATAAGGAATTTTATGGGGGGTTCTGAATCACCCCCAAAATTTACTTTTAACATCAGTACTATTGGGGGATGTTTTGTTAAGACCACCCCCAAAGGTTTGTAAGATGGAGTTTTATAGGGGGCTTAGAACCTCCCTTGTAGGAAACTATGGGGGGGGGGGAGGGTTGTAATTGACCTTGTAGTTATCTATGATGGGGGCTTGTAACTGCCCCCAAATATTTGCAATAATAAATTTTATGGGCGGTTTGGAACTGCCCCCATAGGTGTTTACAAGGGGGGTTTAGAACCACCCTTAAAAGTAACCTTTTTTTTGGGGAGGAGGGGGGGGGGGGTTATAACCACCCCCAAAAGTCACTTTTAGGGACGATTTTTATTTCTTCAAAAACCACCCCTAAAAGTCCAAATTTTTAGTGTTGGTGCTATTAGGGGTGGTTTTGTTAAGAGTGCCCCTAAAAGTGACTTTTGGAGGCAGAATACAAAACCTCATAAAAGTTAAACTTGTTGTAGTAAGAACTATAAAATCCTATTTATACTGACCCATAAATTCATATCATATTTTTGAAGGTCTCCCTAAGCCCAATCCTATCACCACTGGTTGTTGGAGACTGAATTGTAAAGGTTTTAGCTGGAATATGTTGGGACTCCCAGGAGCCTGGAATTAGAATTCATCTTGGATGATGTTCAAACCCTAAAAGGAACCAAAACATTGTTCTTGGAACCTGAACATTCATGACCATTCCCTTTCCTTATTGATCTTCCCGAATCCTCTCCTTTCTTACTCGTCAACCTCGAAATTTTCCTTGTCTATAAGCTTGTTTGTTGAAATTTGTGTGCAAGAGTTAATGATCTATTGAATTTGTTTTAGGATCATTGGAGTGGTATCAGATAATGGTCCTATAAACCTTCTTAGTGTTCAATCATGAGTCATATAAGATATCCATACCCTAACAATAAAGATCCTCTAGTGGATGATTAAGATGACACGAGTTCTACCGAAGGAAAATTCCAAGGAGAAAGTGAAAGACATAGCATAGGAGGAAATGGCGAGATACAACATATGATTACAACAATGATGAAAGGATTTAGAGACATAACCTATAATATCATCTTTTCCAGACAAGAAACCAGATAATTTCTTGTTAATCATTTGGAGAACAAGAATGGTGAAGGAATCATCCATGGGTCGCCACATGAAGAAAGGAAGAGTTCTAAAGGGTTTGATTTTGCAAGTACTGATCCTCATAATATTCCTACCAATTTCACAAAGGAACTTTCAAGTCAGTCCAAGCCTAATATTCCCAAGTTATTTAATGAGAAAAGAGAAGAGTTCAAGATCCAGAATGAAAACATTACTACTATGGAGGATAAGTATGCTAAATATCTAATCTCGAACGAAGAATGTCAAAGGGATTTGACATTTAAGGAGTTTTGTGAACTCCAATACAAAAGAAACTCAATAGGTGGTTTTTTAAATCATAATAAGAATTATGAGACGAATAATGTTATCGAGAAAATATCTCTGCCCTATTTTGATGGTTCATCAAAGTGTACAACTAGCTTGTGGGTCCAAAAGCTAGATACATACTTTTAGTTAAACCCAATGGATAAGAGATAGGATATCAAAATGGACACCATACACTTTTATGGGGAATCTAATTACTAGTGGTTTCATGGAATGAATACCCTTGGACATGACCAAGTGACCACTTATGATGAATTCACAAAAATATTGTTTGATAGATTCAAAAGAAGAGACCCTAAAATCTCTTTCAGAGAGCTTGCACATGTGAAGAAAACTGGGACCCATGAAGCTTACATCTCTAAGTTCCATAAGTTATTTGTTATGGTTTCTAACATATAAAAATATATATTGATCTTGTTGTCCATTGAAGGGTTGACTGAATCATTGAAAGGTTTGGTGAAAGCCTATAGAGCATGCAACTTGCAAGAGGCACTAAATAGGACAAGAGTTTTACAGGATGCTTTTTCTAGGGAAAGATTTCCTCCTAGGCCAAATTATCCTTATAATTTCAAGAACTAAATGCCACCCATTAAGATTCCTACTCGAAATTTCAAGAAGGATAAATTCTCTAAAGATCGAGAGGAGCTGAGAAGAAGGAAGCTATGTTTCACCTGTCAAGAACCATGGGTTCTAGGACATAAGTGTGATAAGGGGAAGGAACACTATATTGAAGTATTTTCAGAATGTGAGGCTCAAGTGGAAGAGGAAGAGAAACCAATAGATGCAAAGGTAGAATATGGAACAACATATGAAGAGCCTCCTCTTGAAGTAAGGAAAATTGCAGTATTGTCATGGGTGCCTCGTTTCCACACTCTTAGATTCGAAGGAGTAGTACAAGGGAAAGCAATAAATGATTTGGTATATGGAGGGGATACACATAAATTCATTGATACATCCATGGTGGAAAGAAGAAATATTCCCACTAAAAAATTTGGAGGCTTCATAGTTATCATACTAGGTAATCAAATTATTAAATGCTCCAGATGGATTCCTAAATTGCAAGTAACTATAGGAGAGTATATTGTGATCGATATTTTTTATTTTGTGAAAGTGGATGATACTAATATGGTTTTGGGAGTGCAATAGTTGTACTGTATTGGGAAGCATACAATAGACTATCAATTCCTTGAAATGAAATTATGAAGGGACGACCTTGGTGGAGCCTAGAAATGGGCTCTATCTTAAGAAGTACTATGCATGATTCTCAACCAAGGCTAATTTGTTGTATATTATTGTACATTTTCATAGCTTAGTTTTTGTCTACTTGTGGTGATTGAGTTTATTGACTAGATTCAGTTTGTTGTGGTAGATGTCGACAAAGCTTTTGGTTTATGCAGGATTCATTGATGGTGCTAGTCGCCAAACTCAAAACTCATATTTGGCTGCTTGGGTGATTTATACTCCCACAGGTCAAGTGTTGTCTTCAGGAGGTGTTTGTCTATGGCCTTCATCGAAAAATGTTGCAGAGTATAGTGTCATTATTGAGTTATTGCATGATTCCATTTCACATGGTATTCACTCTCTTGAGGTACGTCTTAATTCACAGTTAGTTGTATTACAACTAAATGGCTTGTATCATGTTAGGGATCCAACTTTATTACAAAGGTTCTTGCGTGTCAGGTTGGTAGAATGATAATTTGAGAGCATAACATACATCCATATTACAAGAAATTTTAATCAAGTTACTGATTCATATGATAACTATGTACTAGATTGGAATTTGTTTCACAGATGATAAAGCATTCACAAACACATTTACACATGTAATAAAATACTAAACGATCATCATAGTTATTTTTCATTAAAATATATGTCCAAAATGTGGTGTCATAATACATAAGTTTCATATACAACAATGAGGCTTCCGAGCCACCAAAATATACTACACGGTCATACAAAAAAAATACACCCCAAACTCTAAGCCTGTGGGGAAGGAGGGTGCTGATCATGGTAGCACACTACGACTCTAGCTATCTAATGAAATAAATGAACCCATGCCTGTGGTGCTCCAACCACCTGGTGCTACATGGCCTTAGGAAATTCCTTGACTTGTGCCATGGGAACTCTATGTGTCAATAAAAAAACGTTTGTTTGAATGCTTTGGAGTGTACGCTCCACATCCACACCCATGATCTCATCTCCTCTTCCCCTTCGCCGATGAAGAGGGAAACCATTTGGTCGTCGTGGTCCCACATCTGCATGTACATGACATAGTATCACTATATGTAATCACACCAAAAACATGTATTTTTTATTCCATATATAAAAAAATGAAAAAACATTTAATACTTCAAAAAACAAAGTTTGATTCAGGATTCATTACCTATCTCTCCGTATGCAGATCCTGGTGGAATGGGCATGTTTGGGTCTCCATGAAGTCTATTCCCTCATAGGGGTAGTCATCTATGGAGATGATATGTCTATGCCACCAGAGCAAGAAGTCGCCTGGGTAGGGGTTGGCCACTCACCCCCCTCCTAGTCTCCGCATGACATTTTCCCAACGTAGCTGAGCTGAATCCCAAGCACCATGTGGGGAAATCTCAACTATTGGGATTAGCCCTAACACACGCTAAAAAAAGAAAGCACTCAAGATGCTTTTGAACCCAAAGTTCCTTATCCTGCCCTTCTTGCAGTCTATAAGCTATTGCTTGATGTTTCTCAATAGTGAGGTACTCCAATCGTATATAGCAAGCCACATACACTCCACCGCATAGAGAATCAAAGGCCTTGAATCGTGGTGGAGGGATGCCAATTCCGCTATCCTTCCAAGTGCCAATAGTATGGCCTTTAGCCCTAAGTTTTGGATTGAGTTTGTTGGGATTTGAATCTCAACATTTTCCATATCCGGGATGCAATACACAACAATGTACTCCTATATGGTCAGTCCACCTCCTATCCCACAAGCTCATAGGTTTACAACTTCCCCTCTTTGGGACAATCCTGTGATGAAATATATATCCTCAACCTCAAGGCTGAGGGCATCATGTCTAGCCGAAATGTCTCCAATTCAGGATCCCAATAGTCTACTAGAATCTGAAGTATCCTTGGTTAGTCCACCTCCTATCCCATGAGCTTCTAGTTTTACCACTTCCCCTCTTCAGGACAATCCTGTGATGAAATATATATCCTCAGCCTCAAGGCTGAGGGGCATCCCATCCAATTGGAAAGTCTCTGAGTCAGGATCCCAATAGTCTACTAGCATCTGGAGTAGCCTTGGTTTTTCTCTCAAGCTTCCAAGGAGCCAAAACATGTACAAAAAACAAGCCCTCAAATCTTGTTCATCCATTAAGTCACCTTGCATGACCCGATCAACATCTTCATGTTCTCGTTGTCTCCACTCAAGCACCATCCTGCACAATAATTTCTATGTTTCATCAATATTTGACCTTGATTTTTCTATTTGCGGCCCTATACATGAATGTTTTCAAAACAACCGCTTACTTATGCAGGTATTGAGGTTTTTTGCACAGATTCCCAACCCTATATGCAGAAAAAGACCCGATTTTCATGTGGGCTGACATTGCCTTCTTTGGGATGGACCAAGTTAGAAAATTGACCACCAAAATTAAAAATAAAAGCATGAAAATGGAAGAGTGGGGCATGATGATCTACCTGAACCAAATAGTGTGCGATTTCATGGACAGATGCTTTCAGAATCAGCTTCTGAAGTTTTTAGTCCAAAAACACTATGTTGGGTAAATTTTCAAATGGTATGAAAATTTATTTTTTTTTCACTATTTTATAGATTTTTTTTGAAAATTTTACCCACTTTTCTATAGTTTGGGATATTTTTGACCATTTTTGGACCGTTTGGCCTAATATTGTGTTGTAGGCACCCATTTGAGCGTGTTTTGACCGAGTCATTGATCCATTGATTCTTATCATAGGTATAATATCTGAACTGGCATATAGGTTAGGATTTCACATTCGCCTACATTTTGCATGACCTTATGACCGTTTCATCTTAACCTTAGGTATGAACCCATTCCATGATATCATAGAACCTTCATGCTATTGTTAGAAGTGGTATTGTGTGAATGGTAGAGCTTTCTTATACATGGTTTCCCTAGTTAGATCCTATTTTGCAATTGGTGCCCATGCTGAGATGCCTCCTTTAGGGTGTGGGAATCCATTTTTTGTCCCACCATGTCCTTGAGCAGGAGCTTCATACTCCTCTTGAACTTTCTGCTGGATTTTCCCCATAGGGACTCCCTTGTATATATCAAGTTGTGATTGCATTTAATGAGTTTTTCTTTCCTTATTGAGATTTATGCTGGCTCCCTGCTTCAGAGATATAATCCATGTAGCCCAATTTTGTCTCATGTCTAGCCAGGTAGAGCCTTTTACATATCCTTTGCAACTTGATCACCCCTTTACCCTAAGGATACCTTCCCTTGAGTGTCGTTATCCTGTACATACTTCCTTGCATTGAGCACAGGTATGTTCCACTGCTTGGAACTAGTTTTCTTGTTCCTAACACTCATCACCTCCTAGATATGTATTATAAAGCACTTTCATTTTTTTTCAAGGTTTTCAAAACATCTGAAAAAGTCCAAAAAAATAAAAAAACACAAAAATCCGAACGAGAAAATATGTTATCTTTGGCAGCAGTTGAGTCGTGTCACCTTTGAACATAACACTATATATCACATCTGTTGGTTGGGTTATTAGTTTGACTTTAGGAGATATACTCGTTACTCTGGGTTTATCTCCATCAACTGGTTACACTTCCACTCCCCATGCAGCCTCTGTTGATGCCTCCTGTGTCACAGAGATGTCCCAGTTTGCATATTGAGTCCATGCTGCCTACCTTTAGTCACCATTTTCCTTATGCTCTTATTCGAAGGAATTTGAAGCTTGAGTCGAACATTCCTCAGTTATCTTGACTTTTCATGTCGACCATTCTTGGTACTGTCACTAGTTCATGCACATCTTGTTCAAGTTCTTCCACATTATACAACATTGTTGAGTACCTCATGCTGGTTGATGGGGGATGTCTTAATGCCATCCTTCCAACAGATTCCATTCCATCGACATTAGATCCTTTATTTTGGAATAGGATTCTAGAGTCATTTGAGTGCCTTGAGACTTACATTCATTAGTGGTAGGTTCACTCACCATCAACAGTTTTGGGAATAGATCAACGCCCCCTAATCGATGGATTGTTTCACGTGTTTGACCTCAACACATCTATTCACACTTGTTAGATTGCACTCTGTACCTTGATTCCCATTTTCACTATTGTTGTATTATCTCACGTCTGTTAACGGTATACATCAATGACTGATAATCAGACGATGGACTACTATGTTTGAACTCGAGACATCTATTCACAGAGTACGAAATGTACTCGTAGCAGTTTGTGTAGAAGAACTTCTAGCTTGGTAGGATTCCATATATGCTACCTCCTTGATCATGTCAGTATTCATGAGATTTCAGCTCTCATGATCATGATTCCAGTGATTCTAGTGTATATCAGATATCTTCATCCACTATGGAGATCTTGATCCATTTTATATTGTACATGGTGATTCCCACACTTGAAACTTTGTATATCATGCCTATTCATGGCCATTGTAATATTATGTATCAGGGACTGCTACATGTATTTTCAGTCACATGCAGAGATTGATTATTGTATTGCTGATGAGTGGATGGTTCTTCCACCTGGGTATTCATTACTCCACTAATGGGATGGATTTTATAATGTATTTCGGCCATCATGTTACCCCTCTGACCTCACACATTAGGGGGAATTTTTTATAGCTAATTTTACCACACCTAGTTGATCACACATTTATGCCCTTCCATGTCCCTCTACAGACTCTTTGGATCCCATGGAATTATATTATACTTTGATGTTCCATGATCATACCCAAAAATTTCCTGTTTATACCTATACATAGATTTTAAAACAATACTCGCGTGTATACACAACGTTTGACCTCAAACCTGCATACATTGGGATGTGTACAAAATGACAAATATTTTTTGGAGTTTTCCTCATATGAGTTTGAAGGTATTGTCTCTTGGCCTTCCATATGCCTTGAGAACACTCGGATTCGACCCTCCATTACCTCTTTGGAGCACTATATATTGAGCCTCTTGGATACATTGAAGGAAGAGAAATGGAAGAGTAAGGAAACTATAGTCCGTTGTTGCCTCAATTTTTCTTATACTTAGAGTCTACATCCCTTTGTCGCTTGGAACGCATAGTGTTTTTCCCAAGCTTTCCTTTACTTTGTGACCTTGCTATAGAGATATGGAGGATTGAAGTGGTGGAGGACTCAGTTTCTCTGGTGCGCAAAAGTGTCGACATAGTTTGTCACTATTGTATCTCTGATTTATTAATAGAAATATTTTTTTCCTGTCCAATTCATGTGCATTTTAAATATGAATATTGAATCCATGGATGTATTTAATTGCTTATACATGGTTGATTATATATGCTAGAGTATCTCTAACAATTTATATATATCATGCTTGCTTTGTTTGCTATTGTTGAGAGCAAATTATAATTGCAATTGCATTGGAAAAGCTCAATGGGGATCTAGTTCAACCGTCTGAAATAAGGTACAATTTTATATCCCTTAGTGCTAGATTTTCTTACTCCTCTTGCATATTGGGAAAGATTGATTTTTGGTGTCATACTATCTGTTGTGGTACCTCCAAGACATATGAAGTTTCTCTCCGTAATAGAATTGGTGACTCTGTTGGGGAGGTTCCTAGTTGTTTTTTCTTTGGGGATTGGGTATACAATGTTCTTGAATTTCTCTTTATTTATCTGTTTCTGTGTCGATTTTGGAGGTATGTTTTCCCAGTAGTGTCTTGCAGGAGTAATTTGATCTTGGATTATTAGTTTGGCCTCTTTTTCTTCATGTACGTGATTATTTGCATTAAAGTTGCGTATACACATGGTTTTCTCTTGAATTCCTGCATATGTACATAGGTTTACTGCATACAGTCTCCTATGTTTTTGGTTTGAGCTTTGTTTGGAGGATTGAGTGTTTCTGGGTGAGTTTTGATGACTGCTGAGTCTTCTTGGGTGCTATTGGTGTCTATATACAACCTTTTTTTCTGACCAGAGACCCCTTTTGATTTAATTTTAATTAGATTTTGTTCTTGTCATTCATTTTTCCCTTTTTGTTTTGGGATTAGTTCATTAGGTCTCTTTTATCTTGGTTCCTTTCTTGGATGTTGTCTATGAGTGGTTGTAGGGTCTGTTAATGTTTTTATATCTCATTTATTTCAAAAAATACAATTTTTTTTTGCTTTTGCATACTTATGCATTCTTGCATTTTTGCACCTGCATGGTACTTGCATTAGGTTTTGCTTATTGAATTATAGTCAGGTGTTCATTTAGGAATGGTTTCTTTCTCATTTGAAGGAAAGAACTTGCATCTCATGTAGTGGCATACCCTGTTTTTCATTCTACAAAATTGCACTTAGCATTGTTTGTTAGGTGTGCACATTTTATTTCACCGCTGAGTCACAATATCATTAGTTGCACAACCATTTCCCTTTGAGTAATCACAAACATTAAAATAAATGCTTAATTAAAATTAAATACACATTTTTATTTTATAGGTTTCACCAACAAGATTAGGATTTAGAGTCTTGGAATAGTTCATTGTGAGTCAATTCTCCAAGACTAATAAACACAAACAATTAGGTGTCTATCTAGGTGAGAGTTAGAAATCCTTGGTATAATTAGTGTTTCTCAGGAAGCTCCTCTTACACAGGATTCAAGCACGAGGAAACACACACGATTGTGATTGGGATAGCCCTTAGTCACTTTCTGTGAGCGTCGAAGATATTTCTAGGATCATATTCATATCTGGGGGATTTTGAGCTACCAGTTGGTGCTTTCGAGCTTCTGGATTTGCTACCCTACCCATATGGTTGATCTCACTTGCATTTTTCCACCCGAGGATTGATTATATTGGGGTGACCTTAGTTTCCTTACCTAGGTATCACAGGGGGTACTTGCAGAGGCTATTTTGTAGGTGTCCTGGCCAGGTATGGGTCAGACAGTAGAGTTTCTTTATGCGTTGAAGTTGAGGGCCACTAGAATTGGTTATAAACCTCCACTTGTATTATATGGGATTCTCAAGCCTCTCCTAGGTGAGGCATACCTACTGCATTCAGGAGATCACATATCCTCCCCTTGGTTTGCTTGTTTTTTGGTTGTAGATTTTCTTAGGAGTGTGCTCTGTGTATGCTAGATTTCTTAGGGTTGCGTAGCTATATTGAGTCTTTTTCTTTTTTTGAGTCATAGTGGATCCGGGTGTGACACTCCACCATTCTCGTCATTTAGCAGGACTCCTGCCTTCTACGTCTCCTCCTCCTTGGGAGAGAGAATCAGATAGTTCAGGTAGACTAATTCTCACTTTGATTCACATACTGATCTCACCATGAGTCACAATGAGCCTGATATCCTAGAGCACCCTTTTTCTCCACCTCTTGTGTGGGAAGTTGAACCTTCAAGCACATATGGGACTCTAATAGGGTTTGACCGTTCTGTGGCTGGGAAATCACTTGACAATCCATCACAATTTCTGGGCTACATGAACGCAAACTACCGATAGTGGTCACATAATCCGAGTGACGAGACTCAACATGCACCCACTAGCACTAGCATAATTAGGTATGGCATGCTAGACCTTCCCAAGACTGATCCAGGATCTAATGTCAGGTCAGGTGTTTAACCTAGTGCTGTGCCTGGGGGAACTGACATTCCTTTCCAAGTGAAAAGGTTTGGTAGTACTCTTCATATTGCACCTTCCATCCTTGTGGTGGGAGGACCTTCACACATGCATCCTAGGCCTAGCATTGTCGTTCCCATTCAGGAGACTGATCCTAGACATGTGAATATTGGGGGCACAAGTTACCTCCCTTCCCTTATTCCATCATATTCAGCATCGGTTCCTTCAAATGCATTTTTGATGACACATCCTCCTCCTAACTCACATGGTCCTTTGGGTTGGATTTCTACCATTAGTCATGTTCGTCCCACGTTTTCTCACACCATAGTGTCACAGGGCTATGTGCCTCCTTATGTATTAGTTGGGTATGTGCCATCTTATGGACCATATTATGGATAGTATTATGGACTAGATTATGGACCATCCTATGGAGTTTCTTATGGAAAAACTTATACACATTATGGGTATGGGTATCAACCTACTTATCAGTCTCCTAACTATGGCTTTGTAGCACCCCGACCTCAAGGTACTCCAAATTACAATACACAACCCTATATGGGTTAAATGGGAGGAGGTTACTATCCCACTGACCAAGGCCATGGTGTCTATAACAATCAAACCTATGTGAACCAGCCTTATCAGGGAGCATGGAACCAAATGGCTCAGCCTAGGCTCCCTTTCCTTGCAACGTTGAATTTACCTGACTTGTCGAGATTGAAAAATGATCTGGTTGCTCATGACCCGGCATGATCGGTCGTTCCTTCCAATCTTCCTTTGGACATTATAAAGTTTGAAGGTAAGCATGGTGAATATCCTGGTGAGAACGCCACGACATTCCACCTTTGGTGCTCTTCCAACTTCTTGGATCACGATTCGATTCATTTAAGGCTATTTCAATGCACCCTCACGGCACCTGCAACAAAGTGGTACATAGAGTTTCTTGGGAGGAATTATAAATTGTTTAATGACTTAGCTATGACATTCCGCAATCACTTTCAGCTACCTATATGTTACGATGCCGGTATTGAAATCTTATCGACATTTTGGCGGGATAAATCCACCCATATCTCTGATCGCATTCAAGAGTGGCATAGATGGAAGAGATTGATTAAGGCCTTCATTCCACCAGAGTTCCTTTTGGATTGGTTCCTCAAGTATTTATTGCCTTACATAGTGAAAGTTGTTTCCACATCTGGGCTGCAGAATGAGGAAAAAGCTATCTTTAGAGCTCATCAGTTGGATTTGATTTATGCTCAATCTAGGCTCTTGTATGAGATCATACTGAACACACCTAGATCCAATTTCGACCCTAAGTTTAAACATGGGCCACATGCCGATGGAATTGTTGTCTCCACAAGTGCTAAGCCTATAGGATCGATTACAAACTAAATGGATAAATTTCCTATTAATGAGCCTACGTCGGGACAAGCTACGACTTCGTCTCATCCTACCCAAATGGTGGATGTACTTTTAGTGCAATCATCGAACTAGAAAGGTAACCAACAACCTCGACATAATAAAAATGAAGGGAAAAACAATCTAAAGGGTGGGAATAGGAATGAAAATGATAATAATGACAAGAACAACAATAATTATGGGGGGAACAAGAAACCTAAGCGTAAGGTTAAATTTCCTTGTAAGCTTTGTGGGGATGATCACCTCACTCACTTGTTCCCTCACATAGAAGATGACTCAAATTTCATTGAACAGAGCCCAGCTGCGTTGAAAAATCCTTTACCACAAAACAAAAAATATGAACTCGAGGACCATGGATCTTGGTAGTGCTTCTCATGGGACTCCAAACCCACCAGACACCATTAGTGGCCATGGTTGCATTAATATGATGTCTGTCGAAAATGTTGCGACACATTCTAAGGATTATGGTACATTGCAACTGGACCTAGGGAAAGTACCCGCTCCACCTGAGAGGCCTTTGTGTATTGAAAAACCTAGTGATAAGCTTGAAGCTCCACCTCACATTGCTAAGGGAGTCTTAAAGAATTTGAGGTACAATCCTAATTCCCGAGCCACCCGTAACTATTCTATCGTTGAGGATTTGGGCCAGACTCCTTGTGCGATGTCTTCTGTAGAAGTTCTTCAGACTTGTCCTCCGCAAAGGAAATCCTTGTTGTATTCTCTTGGGGTGGCTGATGGAAGTTCTCCTTCAGTGATAAAATTTGAAACTCATGGAGTCCAGCCTCACTTTCCTTACTATGTGTCCCTTTTGGTTCATGTAGAGTGTCTAAACAACACCATCAAGTGCATAGTGATTGATGAAGGCGCTGTAACTTCCTGGATGTCTTTTTCATGTTGGAAGGGTTTGGGTTCCCCTACATTCTCTAAGTCAGGAACCATGTTAATTACGTTTGATGAAAGATCGTTTCGGCCGAAGGAAATTATTCCTTCCCTTGAGGTCCAATTGGGAGGGAAGACCATTGCAATCGAGGTCGAGGTGGTTGATGTGCCCCTTTACAATAATCTTTTACTGGGTAGGAAATGGATTTATAACATGCAAGCGTTCACTTTGTCACTATTTTGGGTTGTTTGTTTTCCTTTGGATGGGAAGATTGTGACAATCGATCATAGATACTTTGATAGTTCTAGTTCAAAATCACCGTCGGGAGCTTCTATCCCGGTTATCGATCATTCTTAGCCTACAACTCAGAATATTAGGGTAGGCATGTATCCTTTGTTAATGGAAAATTTTAGTTGTGATGCTCCCATTCTTATGATTGGTTCTAGTCTTGGTAAGGCTTCAACATCATTGAGTTCAATTCCTTTTCGCACTTTGCATATGAAGGATCCTTGGACTCTTCCTTCTCTAAGTACTTCAGCTGAAGATTCTATACCTTCCGAGATAGACATGCCATTGTCTACATCCATGGTGGCTTATCAAGATAATATTGATTTGGTTGTAGAGTCTAGTTCTTCCTCTTTGAGGGCGGAGGATGAGGACCCTTATGCATTTCCTGCTTCGGTGGTTGCATCATCTCAATCGCATGACTGCCTTGATGATGTTTTTTCTATGGACAAAGCTATTCTCGAGGCTATGTCTTAGTTAGAACAACCTTGGGGAGATTTGCATCATAGATATTATTTTCACCCTAAGCTTAATGATATCGAGTGTGATTACTATAAGGTGATCTTTAGCGAGAAAATTGGTAGGCATGTGGTCCCATTAGGATCTCCTAGCAAGTATGCTGAAGGGAACATGGCTAACTTGTCACCAACTATACCTATCAATATTTCTTGCATTCCTGGCAAGATTGAAAACATGTACATTGGGGCAGATTGTTCCCTCAATGAGATTATAGAATACACCGATATTTTTAAAGAATTTTGAGATGTGTTCACTTGTTCGTATGCGGAAATGTCAGGAATTGACCCTCGCATTGTCGAGCATGAAATCAAAATCTATCCGGATGCTAAACCTGTTTGACAACATTTGCGTGCAATGAATCCTAGGAAATCTCCCACTATTAAGGCAAAGATAGAGAAGTTACTCAAAGCTATCTTCATCTATCCCATTCCCTTGATGGAGTGGGTGTCAAACCCTGTTCTGGTGGATAAGAAGCAGGGAATGATCCATGTATGCACTAATTTTTGAGACTTGAATCGAGCATGTCCTAAGGATAACTTCCCCACACCATTTATTGATCATATTTTGGATGAGTGTGTGGGGAGAGAAGTTTTCTCCTTTATGGATGGATTTTTAGGATATAATCATATCCAAATTAAACCCGAGGACCAACACAAGACTGCTTTCATTTGTCCTTGGGGTACGTTTGCGTATCGAAAAATGCCCTTCAGCCTTAAAAACACTGGAGCTACGTTTCAATGTGATATGAACTTTTCCTGTCATGATCTTAAAAATATTATTGAAGTATAATTTAATGACTTAGATTCTCACTCTTATATGAGGGTGTGTCATCCTTATCATTTGAGTTTGGTTTTCGAAATATGCCTCCGTTATCAAATTCAGTTAAATCCTCACAAGTGCATCTTTTGCGTGAAGGTTGGTCGCTTACTAGGGTTCATTGTTTCCAAGGAGGGTATAAGGGTCGATCCTTTGAAGGTTAAGGAAATACTTCAATTCTCTTCCCCATGTAAAATTAGACATCTTCAATGTTTGCAAGGTATGGTGAACTTCTTGCGAAGATTCATGGTCAATTTTTCCAATTTGACTAAAGGCTTCATGCGTTTGTTGAAGAAATACACTCCATTTATCTGGGATGAGTGAGCCCATGAGTCTTTTAGTGATTTGAAGAGAGCTTTGGCAACAGCCCCTGTGCTTAGTCCACCCAAATATATGCGTGAATTTTTGATATATGTGAATGCATCTGAAGAGATGATTGGTATGGTATTGGTTCAAGAGGATGAATAGCTTCATGAGCAAGCCATCTACTACCTTAGCTAAAACCTTAGTGATGTGGAGCTTTGTTATACCCATGTTGAGAAGTTGGCCTTAGATACTATCCATGCGGTTCAACGTTTAAGGTACTATATCCTTCTTCGCCAAATTTTTTTTTATAGCTCACATTAATCCATTTCAGTTCGTCCTCACCAGAAGGATGATAGGGGGAAAGTACAATAAGTGGATTGTGATATTGCAATAATTTGACCTAAAGTTTGTTTCGATGAAGTCGAAGAAATCATTGATTTTTGTTGGGCTCATATCTGATTTTCTGAGTTTGGATGAAGGAGAGGTTCATGAGGACTCTTTCATTGATGAGCACATTTTTCTCATTTTGACCGCGGACCCATGGTATTGGGACATTACTGTCTACTTGCAAACCTTGAAGGTTCCTTCTCACCTCTCATGAGATGATCATTGACAACTACGTCATGTAGCAAATAATTACCTCATTGTGGATAACACTTTGTACCCCCGTGGGGTTGATTCTATTTTGCGTCGTTGCTTAACTCACGAAGAGGATGAGGTTATGTTGAATGATTGGCACAGAGGGGCGTGTGGTGGTCATTTATCTGGGCTTTCTACAGCTCAAAATATTTTGAGAGTGGGATATTTTTTCCTTCCATCTTTAAATATTGTGTTAATGCGATCAAGCGGTGCCACCCTTGCGAGGTGTTTGAACGGAACATGTGCTCGCATCCTACCCATTTGCATTCGATTATCACTGTCGGTCCCTTAACCAAGTTGGGGGTTGATTTTTATGGATCATAACCTAGCTTTGGCTAGGGGGTACCATCACATTATTGTGGTTGTTCATTACTTCATGAAATAGGCAAAGGCTATGCCCACTATTAAATCCAATGGTGAGATGACCATGCATTTCGTATTCAACTAGATTATCACTAGGTTTAATATCCTGAGAGAGCTTGTCACTGACCATGGCAGGCACTTTTAGAACAAGATAATGAAAGAGTTGTCTTTGAAGTTAGGGTATAAGCAAGAGAATTCCTATTCTTACTATCCTCAAGCGAATGGACAGGTTGAAGCAGTGAACAAGTCACTTAAGTCCATTATCCAATGAACCATCACACAAATCAAGACCAATTGGCATATCATGTTATATCATTCTTTGTGGGATTATCAAACCACGGTTAAGACTACCATCAGTTTTTCTCCCTATCAGCTTGTGCATGGGGTGGAGTCGATCTTACCGGTTGAGTGTGAAATCCCTTCTTTGAAGCTAGCCATGGAGGTTTTACTAGAGACTTCTGCATTGGAAGAGTGTTTGGTCCACTTAGAACACCTTGATGAGCAACATCGAGATGCTCTAGTGGCTCTTGATATTAATAAGCATTGCGTTAAGGTCCGGTACTATAAGTCTGTCCATCCCAAGAGGTTTAGTGAAGGTGAATTGGTGCTTTTGTGGGACCAAGCTAAGGAACCCTTGGGGGAAGGAAAGTTTAACCCTATGTGGCATGGTCCTTACATGGTCACGCAGGTATTAGAGAAAGGTGCCTACAAGTTAGTCGATTATGAAGGGACGTCCTTGGCGGAGCCTAGAAATGGGATCTATCTTAAGAAGTACTATGCATGATTCTCAACCGAGGCTGATTTGTTATATATTATTGCACATTTTCATAGATTAGTTTTGGTCTACTTGTCATGATCGATTTCGTTGACTAGCTTCTGTTTGTTGTGGCATATGTCAACAGAGTCTTCAGTTTTGTAGGATTCGCTAATGGTGTTAGTCGCCACACTCAAAACTCAACTTCGACTGCTTGGGTGATTTATACTCCTACGGGTCAAGTGTTGTCTTCGGGAGGTGTTTGTCTATGGCATTCATTGAACAATGTTGCAGAGTACAGTGCTGTTATTGAGTTATTGCGTGATGCCATTTCACATGGTATTCACTCTCTTGAGGTATGTCTTGATTCGCATTTAGTGGTCTCATAGCTAGATGGCTTGTATCATATTAGGGATCCAACTTTATTATGAAGGTTCTTGTGTGTCAGGTTGCTAGAACGACAATTTGAGAGCATAACATACATCCATATTACAAGAAATTTTAATCAAGTTGTTGATTCATATGCTAACTATGTACTAGATTGGCATTTGTTTCACGGATGATAAAGCATTAAAAAACACATTTACACATGTAAATAAAATACTAACCCATCATCATAGGTATTTTTCATTAAAATATATGTCCAAAATGTGGTGTCACAATACATAAGTGTCATATACAAAAATGGGGCTTTTGAGCCACCAAAATATACTACATGGTCATACAACGAAAAATACACCCCAACCTTTAAACCTGTGGGGGAGGAGGGTGTTGATCATGGTAGCACACTACAGTTCTAGATAGCTGAAAAAATAAACAAACCCATTCCTAAGGTACTCCAACCACCTAGCACTGCATGGCCTCAGGAAAGTCCTCAACTTGTGCCATGGGAACTCTATGTGTCAGTCGAACAAAGTTTGTGTGAATTATTTGGAGCATACGCTCTGCATCCACAGCCATGATATCATCTCCTCTTCCCCTCCATCGATGACGAGGGAAACCATCTGGCCTTTGTGGTCTCACATTTGCATGTACATGACAGAGTATCACTATATGTCATCCCACCAAAAACATGTCTTTTTGATTCCATATATCAAAAAACACAAAAAAATTAATACTTCAAAAACAACATTTGAGTCGGGATTCATTAACTATCTCCTCGTATGCTGAACCTGGTGGAATGGGCATGTCTAGCTCTCCACATGATTATATCCCCTTGTAGGGGTAGTCATCTATGGGGATGATCTGTCTACACCAACAGAGGAAGAAGTCTCCTAGGTAGGGGTTGGCTACTTGCCCCCCTCCTAGTCTTCGCATGACATTTTCCCAGCGTAGTTAAGCCAGATCCCGAGCACTATGTGGGGAAATATCAACTCTTGGGTGTAGCCCTGGTACATTCTAAAAAAAGAAAGCAGTCAAGATTTCCCCAAACCCAAAGTTCCTTATCCTGCCCATCTTGCATTCTGTAAGCTACTGCTTCATGTTTCTCATTAGTGAGGTAATCCAATCATATATAGTAGGCTGCATACACTTGATGGCATAGAACATCAAAGGCCTTGAAGCTTGGTGGAGGGATTCCAATTCCTCTATTTTTCCAAGTGCTAAAAGTATGGCCTTTAGCCCTAGGTTTTGGATCGAGTTTGTCAGGATTTGAATCCCAACCTTTTTCGTATCTGGGATGAAATACACAACACTATACTCCTCTATGGTCAGTCCACCTCCTATCCCATGAGCTTCTAGTCTTACCACTTCCCCTCTTTAGGACAATCCTGTGATGAAATATATATCCTCAACCTCAAGGCTGAGGGGCATCCCATCCAATTGGAAAGTCTCTGAGTCAGGATCCCAATAGTCTACTAGCATTTGGAGTAGCCTTGGTTTTTCTCTCAAGCTGCCAGGGAGCCAAAACATGTACAAAAAACAAGCCCTCAAATCGTGTTCATCCATTAAGTCACCTTGCACGACCCGATCAACATCTTCATGTTCTCATTCTCTCCACTCAAGAACCATATTACACAAGAATTTCCAATTTTCATCAATATTTGACCTTGATTTTTCTATTTGTGGCCCTATACGTGACTATTTTCAAAACAACTGCGTACATACATGGGTATCGTGGGTTTTTCTACATATGCCCAGCCATATATGCAGAAAAAGACCCAATTTCCACGTGGGCTGAAACCACCTTCTTTGGGATGGCCCAAGTTAAAAAATTGACCACAAAAATTAAAAATAAAAACATGAAAATGGAAGAGTGGGGCATGATGATCTACCTGAACCAAATAGTGTGCAATTTCGTGGACAGATGCTTTCAGAATCAGCTCTTGAAGTTTTTAGTCCAAAAACACTTTGTTGGGTAAATTTTCAAATGGTATGAAAAAAATTATTTTTTCACTATTTTATAGATTTTGTTTTGAAATTTTTACCCACTTTTCTATAGTTTGGGCTATTTTTGACCATTTTTGGACCGTTTGGCCTAATATTGTGTTGTAGGGACCCGTTTTGAGCATGTTTTGATCGAGTCTTTGATCCGTTCATGCTTATCACATGTATAATGTATGAACTGGCATATAGGTTAGGATTTCACATCCTCCTGTATTTTGCATGAACTTATGACCGTTTCATCTTAACCTTAGGTACGAACCCATTCCACGATATCATGGAACCTTCATGCTGCTGTTAGAAGTGGTATTGTGTGAATGGTAGAGCTTTCCTATACATGGGTTCCCTAGTTAGATCCTATTTTGCATTTGATACCCATGCTGAGATTCCTCCTTTCGGTTGTGGGAGTCCTTTTTTGTCCTGCCATGTCCTTGAGCAAGAGCTTCATACTCCTCTTGAACTTTATGCTGGATTTTCCCCATAGGGAATCCCTTGTATATATCAAGTTGTGATTGGATTTCATGATTTTTTCTTTCCTTATTGAGATTTATACTGGCTCCCTACTTTAGAGTTATAAGCCATGTATCCCAAGATTGTCTCATGTCTAGCCAAGTAGAGCCTTTTACATATCCTTTGCAACTTGATCACCCATTTACTGGGAGGAGACCTTCCCCTGAGTGTCGTTATCCTGCACATACTTCCTTGCATTGAGCATAGGTATGTTCCACTACTTGGAACTAGTTTTCCTATCCTTGACACTCATCTCCTCCTAGCTATGTACTATAAATAACTTGTATTCTTTTTCAAGATTTTCAAAATATCTGAAAAAGTACAAAAAAAACATTAAAAGACATACGAAAAAAGATGTTATCTTTGGAAGCGGTCGAGTCGTGTATCCTTCGAACATAGCACTGTATATCACATCCGTTGGTTGGGTTATTAGTTTGAATTTAGGAGTTGTACTCATTACTTTCAGTTTATCTCCATCGACTCGTTATGCTTCTAGTCCCCATGGAGCCTCTATTGATGCCTCTTGTATCACAGAGATGTCCCAGTTTGCATATTGAGTCCATGCTGCCTACCTTTAGTCACCATTTTCCTTATGCTCTTGTTCGAAGGAATTTGAATCCTAAGTCGGCCATTCCTCAGTTATCTTGACTTTGCATGTCGAACATTCCTGGTACTGTTACTGGTTTGTACACATATTGTTCAAGTTATTCCACATTTTACAACATTGCTGAGTACCTTGCGTTGGTTGATGGGGGATGCCTTAATGCCCTCCTTCCAGTGGATTCCATTCCATCGACATCAGATCCTTTATTATGGAATAAGATTCTAGAGTCATTTGAGTGCTTTGAGACTTGTAGTCATCAGTGGGAGGTTCTCTCACCATCGACAGTTTTGGGAATACATCAACGTCCCTTGATCGATGGATTCTTTCAAGTGTTCAACCTCAACACATCTATTCACACTTTTTAGATTTCACTTTGTACCTTGACTCCCATTTTCATTATCGGTGGGTTATCTCACGTTTGTTAAAGGTATACATCAATGACCAGTAATCAGATGATGGACTACTATGTTCAACCTCGACACATATATTCACATATTAGGACATGTAATCATAGCTATTTGTGCAGAAGACCTTCTAGCTTGGTGGCATTCCATATATGCTACCTCCATCATCGTGCCGGTATTCATGATATTTCATCTCTCATGATCATGATTCCAGTGATTCTAGTGTGTATCATATATCTTCATTCACTATGGAGATCTTGATCTATTGTATATTGTACGTGGTGATGCCCACACTTGACACTTTGTATCTCATGCCTATTCATGGCCATTGTACTCATATGTATCTGGGACTACTACATGTATATGTAGTCAGATGAAGAGATTGATTGTTGTATTGTATTGATGAGTGGCTGTGTCTTCCACCTGAGTCTTCATTACTCCACTTATAGGATGGATTTTATAATTTATTTCAGCCATCATGTTACCCCTATGACCTCACACATTAGGGGGCATCTGTTATAGCTGATTTTACCACACTTGGTTGATCACACATTTATGGCCTTCCCTGTCCCTCTACAGACTCTTTGGACACCATGGACTTATATTATACTTTGATGTTCCAATATCATCCCCCAAAATTGCCTGTTTATACCTATGCATGACTTTTAAAGCAATACTCACGTGTATACTCATCTTTTGAACTCAAACCTGGGTACATCAGGATGTGTGCAAAATGAGAAATATTTTTGGAGTTTTTTTCATATGAGTTTGAAGGTCTTGTCTCTTGGCCTTCCATATGCCTTAATAATGCTCAGATTTGACCCTCCATTACCTCGTTGGAGCATTATATATTTAGCCTCTTGGATACATTGAAGGAAGAGAAATGGAAGAGTAAGGAAACTATAGTCCATTATTGCCTCGATTTTTCTTATACTTGAATCTGCATCCCTTTGTCCCTTGGAGCACATAGTGTTCTTCCCAAGATTTCCTTTGCTTTGTGATATTGCTATCAAGAGATGGAGGATTAAAGTGGTGGAGGCCTAGGTGGAGGACTCAGTTTCTCCGATTCACAAAAGTGCTGACAGAGTTTGCCACTATGGTATATCTGGTTTATTAATAGAAATATATTTTCCTATCCAATCCATGTGCATTTTGAATTTAAATATTGAATCCATGGATGTATTTAATTTCTTATACATGGTTGGTTATATATGCTAGAGTATCTCTAACACATTTATATATATCATGCTTGCTTTGTTTGTTGTTGTTGAGAGAAAGATATAATTGCAATTGCATTGGAAAAGCTCAATAGGGATCTACTTCAACCGTCTGAAATAAGGTACGATTCTATATCCCTTAGTGTTATATTTGCTTACTGCTCTTGCATATTGGGAAAGATTGATTTTTGGTGTCATACTGTCTGTTGCAGTACCCCCAAGCCATAGGAAGTTTCTCTCCATAAAAATGGGATAAGAGTGTTTGATCACTACTCAAGGCATATATTTAGAGATAGAACAGTACCCAAAAGAGATTCAATAGTTACTTCATAATCATAAGAAGGTGTTTGGGGACCTTCCTCATGGTAGGCCACCTGACCTGGGGGTTGAGCATATGATTGAACTAGAAATAGGTACTTATCCTATTAAATATCATTCTTACAAGTATCCAAAAATATTCAAGGATGAAATAGAGTGAACCATCAAAGAATTGATTGAATTGGGGTTCATTAGACCAAGTTCCAACCCTTATGCTTCCTCTGTGGTGCTTGTTAAGAAGAAGGATGGGACTATGTGTATGTGCATGAATATAGAGAACTCAACAGAAAGATCATTAACAATATATATCCTATTCCAAGGATTGATGAACTAATGATTGAGCTTCATGGGGATAAATATTTTTCAAAGATTGATCTTCGCTCCGGTTACCACCAAATCGGGATGAAGGAGGAAGAATTTCAGAAGACATCTTCTCGCTATCACTATAGGCAATTTGAGTTATTAGTAATTCCTTTTGGGTTGAATAATGTGCCAAAAAATTTTCAATCATGCATGAACTGAATGTTTAACAAGAATCTCTGTAAGTTTTTTCTTGTTTTCTTTGATGATATTTTAATCTATAGTAGAACCAGGCAGGAGAATATCCATCATTTGGACATTGTACTGACTATTTTGGAAGATCAATCCTTCTATGCCAAGTTTTCCACATGTGAGTTTGGAATGGATGAAATTTTATATCTTGGTTATGTGATTGTAAAAGAGGGAGTGAAGTTCCATATGTAAAAAATCCTAGCTATTTTGGGTTGGCCAAGTCCCAAAACCCCCACTGAACTAAGAGGATTCATTGGATTGTGTGCCTATTACTGGAATTTTGTTAAAGGTTTCTCCAAACTATCATCTCCATTGAAATACCTTATGAAAAATGGAACTTTCAGTTGGTCAAAAGAAGCAGAGAGAGCATTTAAGGGAATGAGGGAGGTAATGAGTAGTTGCCATTTTCTTTCACTTCCATACTTTTCTCAACCTTTTGTCTTTGAATGTGATGCCTCAATAAATGGAACTAGGGTCATTAATGCAAAATAATCATCCCATATCCTTTGAAAGTATGAAGTTGCATACAGATGAGAGTCTCTACTCAATATATAACAAAGAAATGTTGGCTATCATTCATGCACTAGTCAAGTTAAGACAATATTTGGTGGGGAGTAAATTTTTCATAAAAACTGATCATAATAGTTTAAGACATTTCCCGTCATAGAAGGATTTGAATGATAGGAAACAGAACTAGGTAACAAAACTAAAATCCTTTTATTTTGACATTGAATATAATAAGGGAAAGATGAATGTAGTAGCCTCTGCACTTTCTAGAAAGGCAGTGCTTACAATGTTGAAATTGCATGATGATTGGAAGGTATAACTAGCAGTAAAGTATTCCAAAAATCAGTTTACATGTGATGTGTTAAATGAGATGATTCATAATAAATATTATAATATCCTTAATAAAATCATCTATCATAAAGGAAGGATATACTTGGTTCCTAAATCCACACTGAAAAAAAAGATTTTAGAGGCTGCTCATGATGTGCCCCTAGCAGGACATCCGGGGTTCTTGAAGACATACCGGAAATTGAGAGAAAGGTTCTCTTTGAAAGTCCTAAAGAATGATGTGATGGATTATTTCAAATCATATGTGACATTCCAACAAAACAAAGTGGAACACTCTCATCCTATTGGTTTATTACAACCCCTTCCCATTCTAGAACAAAAATGGGAAAGTATATCTATGGACTTCATCACTATGCTGCCCAAAATCCAAGGTAAAGATAGAATTTTTTTGTTGTGGTTGATATAATAACAAAGTTTGCACATTTTTTTTGTTGTCACCACTAATATTACCTCCATACAAGTGGCTGTTATTTTATTTTTTTTCAAATTCCATGGCATGCCTAAGTCTATCATGAGCGACCGAGATAGTAGTTTCACTAGCAATTTTTGGCAAGAGTTGTTCAAGTTAGTGGGGACAAGATTGGAACTGTGTATAAGCTACCATCCACAGAATTATGGTTACATAGAGAGGGTGAAACAATGGCTTGAATAATATCTCCATAACTATGTTACCAGGCAACATAAGACATGGTCTATGTGGCTGCACTTAGGGGAATTCTTCTATAACACTACTTTCCATCTATCCATTGGAATGACACCTTTTAAAGCATTGTATGGATATGATGCACCCACATTTGTAGATATGATATTTGGGTATTGCAGACACCAAAAAGAAAAGGATTGGATCCAAGAGCATTAATACATACTCAAAACTCTCAATGGAAACTTGTTAGTAGCACAAAATCAACAGAAGGTGAATGCAGACACACATAGAACAAACCAAAACTTTCAAGAAGGGGATTTAGTTTATCTGAGGTTGCATCCCTATATAAAATACTCATTGAAGTAAAAGGGACATGAGAAGTTGTATACAAGGTTCTATGGCCCATACAAGGTCCTGAAGAAAATTGGGGAAGAGGCATATGAGCAGGGATTGCCTCCAAGAGGTAAGATCCATAATGTGTTTCATACATCTTGTTTGAAGAAGGTAGTAGGGAAGAAAATAGGAGTATCCAAAGAGTTACCTCTCCTTGATGATGAAGGGAATTTGGATTTAGCTCCTAATAAAATTTTGCAGGTCAAATAGAGGATATTGAGGAGCATAATCATCAAAGAATGCGTAGTACAATGGGAGGGCTGCCTAGTGAGGATGCAACTTGGGAAGGAAAGCATATTCTACAACATTTTGGTTTGAAATTGCTTGAGGACAAGAAATATCAGGAGAGGAGGATTGTAATGTCCCCTCATTTATGAATAAGGGGCCAAAATCCTATCCCAATTAATCCCTTGGTTGTAGGAAATGAATAATCCAATGCGAGGATTGAATTTTGTATGCAATTAATTAATTAATTAGGAACAAATAATTTTCTTTAGAAGTGGAAATGTATTTGGGATAAAGTATTTATCTCATAAATTAATTTAATTTTAAAATTAAATAAATGAATAATGAGACAAGTGGGGAGTATAGGAATATGAGATGGGACAAGGAATATTGGGAACAAAAGAGTAATGAGAAGACAAAATCATGCACAAAAGCAACCATCCAGAAAAACATGCACAAAGCAGGAAACTACAGGAAAAAGCATGTTAGTAAGAAAAATAGGAAAGTTTAGGAAAGTGAGGGTGCATTTTATAAAAGGGATAAAGGCATGTTAGTATAAAAATAAGGAAACACGAGGGCACCGTTTCCAAAGGAATAAAAGCAGGTCAGTTGGAAAGGCAGAAAAGCAAAAAAGACAAAGAAGGAAAGTTCCTAATCCATTCACGATGGAGCATTGGGAAAGGTAAGTGGGACACATGAAGAGTTAATTCTACCATGAAGCCTAATTATTATATAAAACAATGATAGCACATCAATATTGATACTTTTTGACAATTTTAGATTCGAATTGAGAGCATTGTGCTACTCAAACTTGGGAGATGTGCCCCTAGTCAAGCCGAGAGATGTGCCCCTGCTTCTATTGAGAGGATGAAGGAATTCAAATTTCATAATTGAGTTTTATTGCATTTTATTGATCATATACAATATTGTTCCAATTGATTGAAGAATCCATAGATCTTAATTCTCCTTTTCTGTAGTGAATAGTGCCTCCGATTGCACTATGGTGATGTAATGATTATGAAGGTTGTGTCCTTAGCTACCTATGAGATCTATTTTTGAATTATTTATGTTTTCTATGATGTAATAAATATTCTAGGATTTTTTCATGGAATTTAGAGTTGTTTTGATCACTTTATTCATGAGTTAATTCGACCATGTCTATTTTTGCATGCATTTCTGACTAGTTTTCTTGTACTGAGAATAAATGAACCTATATGTAACAAATTATCTTCATTTATATTATAATAGGTTCCTGAAACATTCATATTTTTTGGAAGGCCATAAGTTTAACCCAAGGAGTTGTCCACATAACTAGTTTCACTAGTGCGACCCCCAGAACCTTTCGAATTTATTTCAGACATATAAAAACTTGTTTATACTGAACCATAACTTCATATCATAGTTTTGAGGGTCTTCTTAATTTCAATTCTATCACCACTAGTTGATGGAGAATGAATTGTATAGGTTCTAGTTGGAATATGTTGGGACTCCTAAGAGCCTCGGATCAGACTTCATCATGGATGTTGTTCGAACCCTAAAAGGAACCAACACATTGTGCTTAGTAACTTAAACATTCATGAACATTCCCTTTCCTTGTTGATATTCATGAATCATCTTTTTGCTCACTCTTTAAGATCGAAATTTTCCCTTCCTATTAAATTGTTTGTCAAAATTTGTGTGCAAGAGTTAATGGTATATTGAATATGATTTAGGATCATTACATTGTTGGTCCCTTGATATCGTTACTTCATGATCTTGGTCGTCAGCTCTTCCTCCTCTTCTGCAATTATTGGACCCTCTCTCAACTCTGGGAATCTTTCTGATTCAAAATGGTTCTTGACCATTGATATTTTATCCAACCATTTGAACCATTTGATATCCATAGAATGAAGAAAGGTTCCATCATTATAATTGTGTAAAAGTTTCCTTTTAGTGGTTAGAGGAATACTGACTGTGTTTATTTAAATCTTCTTTGATGACATTACTGGCCATTGATTTCTCTCGATGATCTACATTATTTGATCTCTAGTACCGTAATCAAAATTCCATATCCATGATTTTATTGATTCAATAGGAATTTAAACAAAATTTTCGTGATCAACTCTTTGTCTCTCTTCCCTCCTTATTGAATATTATGGCAGGAGGAGGCACTTTTTTTCTGTGATTCTCTTCTTCCTATAGTAGATTCATGACAAACATTATATCTAAAAACACATCATTGACATCAATTCCAACTTATTACCCAAAATTCTCCCCCTTTGGCATTGATGGAAACATCTGAATAACTTTCACCCCCTTTGACACCAATGACAAAGGGTAACCTGTACTATCTAAGTTTGTTTAAAAAAATGTTTTTTTTTCTTTGCAAGTAATGATAATGCATGTATTCAATTTTTGTAATCATCTTGATATAGATTTTCCAATCTTCTCTTTTTGACATCTCCCCCTGTCAATATGTCTCCCCCTATCATCGATGGAAAAGGGTGTATCTATTACCGCTTATGCTTCTCTTCCTCTTGTTAACTAGACTTGGTACTGACCACTATGTTATGAATGATAATATTGTTAACATCCTTATTTATCCTTTTGTAGTGATCGGGTATTTATTTCTTGAATGAGAAAATTGGATCATATTTGTAAGACAAGATCAGTTCCATAGACTCCCCCTATCATAGTGTTGCCTTATGCTCCACTAATTAGTCTCTCTTAGTTACTTCAACACAATGTGGTGGTTTTCCAAAGAGATATTTCTGTGTGTGAGTAGTGCTGAAATTCTATGCACTACTTTTCACATCAACTCATCAAGAGTCTCACAATGTCATCATGTACATCAAGTTTGTTATGAGGATATTTGGATGACATCTACCATGTATGGAGAATTTAATGACAATATTTAGTCTTTGTCCAACACTGTTCATAATGTTTGGTGTCTTTTCATGGTTGGACAAACCACATATTACATATTCGCACTTTCATGGTATTACCAGATCGATGATCATTACAAAGGGCTTCAAGAGTCTTGACTTCATGTTTAGAATATTGAATTGTGACAGAGGATGAGACTCGAGGTTTGTGAAATGCTCTATACACTCGTACAATATATTCAAGCTCTAATACAGGAGTAATGAGTGTTATTCAAACTCTATTTTGTGTCTTCATAGGCTGTCATGATAGTCTCGGTCTATTGATTATTTCAGCCCTGTCATGTAAAATATGCAATGACCTTGTTCATAGCTTCATTTGATTAGTGGACTTCTGCATGATGCAAAGCAACTTATGTACCATCAATACCTATTTGGAATGTCTTACCCAAGCATTGCAAGCAATCAATTCATTGAATAATTTGATCAATTTTAGCAGATGCTCCATGGCTGTGATATTTGTCCAATCGGTTTGTCTTTGATTTCTTTCAGCCATCTTTTAGTTTTCTTCCACATATATTCTTCAAGACTTCATCAATGGTGATTCACCCTTGATTCATTGTCTTAGGTATATCACAATTCTCTCTATCAGTACAAATTTTCCAATTCTTTTTGAGTGCTTCATTAATTTGTCCTTAAGACTCTTTCATAAGCCAAATGTTAATTCAATAACCTTGTGCAACCATGAATATGTCATCATGAATTCAACTTATGTCACAAGGGTGTCACATCATGTCTAAACATCATTTTTTTCAATATAATGTGTATTTAAACATAAGAAGAATATTGGGTTTGTTTTTCTCCACATATTTCTCTTAAAGATGTATCATGGAACTTGTGTTTCTTAAGGAGTCTTTAATGTCATGAAAACAATTTCTCAACCTAATGTCCTTACTCCCCTTTTTGACATAGGCTAAGGATCAATGTGATATGCACTAGTTTCATTGATACTATATTCTCTTCCAGGGTTATTGAGGTCATCCACTTACAATTTCTTTCATATGTGCATAACCCCACAATTAGATTAAAAAAGAGTTCACCGAGACTTCTCAGTTTTAGGGGTAATATATTTCCATAATTCTTGGATGTAGTTAGTTCTCTGACACCAAATGATATCGAGTGAGTGTTTTGGCCTTGTAGAACACAATTTTTGTTTACTCATGTCATCAATTTCCAACAAATACCTTCATGTTAGTTACAAGTTTTACACTCTACTTTTTTTGTTGATGTTTGAGCAAAATCGAAGAAGCTTGAACTTTACAATTTTTATCAATCAATTTCAACACATATTATCTCATAAATCAACCACATATGAATATATTGGCCACATGTGAATCTCATAAATATACCATCCACATGTAAATATCACAAATATATCAACCACATAAATATTCTTCATAAATCAGCCATATAAATCAACTCCATAAATCAGCCATATAAATCAATCAACCATGAGAGACAAGATATACCCTAGGAATACCCTCCAAACACGGAGGATGGGAAACCCAACAATTCTTTTACTATGATAGATAGATTTGCAGAGAACAATTTACAACACATAAGTAGGTTTCTCGATAAGAGATATCACCACAACAGTAGAGAATATAGATCAAATGTAACCCTACAAAAGCAATTTTATGCAACTGTATTTAAAGTTCCATATGCCTATCATATTAATAGCAAGCCAAAATATCTAGATAGAAAAATGTAGCACATAGGAGGCCCAGTAAACAAAATGAGAGAACCACATAGTGCATTCACAAGGGGGATCTAACTAGAACTCCTTCCATGCAAACATTAGCGCCCTTCCTTGCCTCAACTAGCTTTAACTGAATGTTCATTGTCTTGAACTAAAAGTCAATTGAATTGAACTGAATGTTAACTGACTTGAAATGAATGTTAACTAAATTGGACTGAATGTTAACTTACTTGAGTTGAATGTTAACTAACTTGAAATTATTGTTAAAATACTTGAACTAAATGTTAACTAACTTGAACTAAACGTTAACTGACTTGAACTGAATGTCAACTGAATGTGAATTGAACTTAATATTTAATTAACTATTGATTACTTAGTTAACATGATAACTTAAATGTCATCAGTGTTTCACTCTTAGTGCCATCCATGCACAATTTATATTATTAACTTTTGCATAGATCTCTTTAGCTAACTGATGCATACTAATTGATGAAAATTAAATTCTTCTTTACTTAACTGATTACATTAATTAATAGTTCACGTGATGATGATTGATGATTGGCATTCTGTTATACATAAAATAAATAAAATACAAAATATATAAAAAAATGTAAAAGAAAATACGACAATAGTATAATATAATATAATTAAGTAGTTATATCAAAATATGTGACCTTATGAAAAGTCACTTAAACAAAAGGCCCATTAGATATTTATATGATCCGGAGTTGATAGTAATGGATATATCATAAAAAAATAATTTAATATTTACATCTATTATTTTTATCTCGATTTATCTATTCCACTCGTATAATAGGTAGGTTCAACGCCTACTGCACCAAGTTTACGCCGTCCATACACCAACGTTGTACCAACCACCATCATTGTTACACTTGTTGTCTTTTCCACCGCCCCCATCCCTCTCTTCCATTGCTACCCATAATCTATGTTCCCATGGCCCCACTTCCTCTCCTACACAAGTATCCCCCCACACACATCTACTCCTGAGCAATCCACGTCTCTCTCTCCCTGCTCCCGTGCAACCATCCCTTTTCTTGTCATGCACCTCTCATCCTTCCTTCCTTCCAACTTCCTCCCTCCTCACCATCTCCTCTCACACTTTCGCCCGAGCTGCTCCCATGTCCCATTTACTTCCTCCATCCAAGGTCCCTTCTACTCCCTCGTCCATAGTGTTGCACTTACCCCAATCTGCCACCTTTCTCCTTTCCATATCGGTCCATCTCCCCCCTAATATTTTAGTAATATTTAATATTATATAATAATATTTAATTTATTATATTAATATTTATTTTTATTAAAAATTTAATAATTTAAAAAAATCGTGGTTGGCTAGGAACATACAACTTACAAGAATAAATCGAGGTTTATTGTAAATAAAATTTTGGTAGTCACCAAAATGGGAGATGTCAATGCCAAATTGGACCAAATTGACGAAAAAGTCAAAAAATAGTATGTAGAGCTCAAGGAAGAAAAAAAATAACGTGTTAACATCAATTGTCGCATGACTCAAGATAGGAATAGACAAAGGCATCAATGCATAATATCAAACAAAAAATTGAGAGTATCTCAACAATATCTTGGCTAGATTACAGTTGCATACTTCGGTTCCCCCACAGCCATAAACCACCACTAGACACTTTCATTACACCTCATCCAAGCACACCCAAGTAGTCGGAACATCAAGACACAACACCACCCCATGGAGTCCCCTTATTTAACATTCCACTAATATTAGTTCCCCCAACACACAAATACCAAATAAGGGTAAAACTAGAATTACCCAAATGATGAAGGGAGGAAAGTGAAAATATTATGGATAAAAATGGGATCCTAAGCATATATGTTTTCAAAGGAGAAACCCCCAAAAGTTGTATGCTTGCGAAGCTGAAGAAGAAGAAAAAGACTTGAAAAGTGACGAATCAAGTGAGGATGATATGGGAAATCAACATGACTGCCACTAAAAACTAGAAGATGATACACCAAACATATCATTAGTGTTGGGCCAAGAAAGAGCAGTAGGAATAAGGTGCAGAAGAAACAAATCTGCACAAGGAGGAAAAGCAAGCGCGTGACGCAGTGAAGGAAGGAAATGAAGCACATAAGAGAGAAATTTGCGGGGAGGAGGAGTGCAACGAAGGAAAAGTGAATCTACCGATGTGAAGAAAAGAAACAACTAGAAAGTGACAGGTTAGGAAGATCGTGGCTGCTAAATTCAGAGTAGGCCGGTGGATTACGCATGTATGAAGGAATAAATTTAAGTCAGGCCAATAGCGCCTTGTGTCAGTCTATGACAGTTTGTAACTATTTTTTACGGTTGTTTAGAACCTGCAATAAATGAGTTGTATGTAGTCGACCCTGCATGGTCTTATAGACGCTATAAATATGAGAAACCCATTTTGTATAAGGATTGGAAAATAGTTGAAGAAATCAAAGAAGAAATTAGATAGTAGTGTCGTAGAAGGATGTTGAGCCGCAAAACCCGTTTTGCAGAAGGGTTGTCGAATAGTAGGAGTCATTCTGTAGCTGAGTGCGTAGATAGTAGTTAGAAGAGTCGATCCAGGCCATGTGCAGATCAATAGGATTAGTTAGAAGAATATCATAATAAAACCAGAGAGAATGAGAGTGAGAAAGAGTCTGTGAGCCGTATTAGCACCTTGTAATTTTCCTATGGTTATTGTTGGAAGTCACAGGGGTAACCATTTCAAACCAACTTTAGCCTACATTCTATCCAACACAGTGAGAGAGGGATCTCTCTTGTCACAAAGGAAAGAAACACATATAGATGTAGCTTTGAGTAGGTCGCAAAAGGCTGGATTCCTGTTGGTAATAGGGTGTTGGTAGATTTAAAAATGGAAGAATAGACAGATAGGAAAATCATTGGACAATGGAGTCAAATCCTGAATCAGTCAAGGGGATTATAGTGAAAATGAGAAAGTGATTTTCCTTTATATTCTGAGTCAAAGTAAGTGTCACAAATAGTCAAATATCTTGAAAGGGTGGTAAGGAGAAAGGGAGAAGAAGCCCAGCGAAGCAAGAGACACCTATCTATGGATAAATCTCTTGCACCGCCTTTAGTAGAACAAACAACAAAGGATAGTATATGTAGTGGAGCATAAAAGATGAATTCCAAAACATTTACTACAAACACACAAAAAATGCAACGTTTGATATGAGGATCACTTAGCTAAGAGCAAATTCCTCATATGAAATTAAAGCGCATTAGCATATATACACAAAAATGATAGCGATAAAATAGGAAACACAGATTGAATGCAATCACCGTGATGAATCTTAGAAATGCAGGAGCATGTTTCTCATTAATACTTCCAAGAGAGTTACAGGGAGAAAAATAAGATAAGAATGATTTCTGAATGAAAATTCCAACCCTTTCCTCATTAATTGATGTCATATTTATAAAGGCTTCGCTCCCGACACCAACCCCAAAACAGAGCCCAATTCTGTTACAAAATTTGGGAATCAAATCCTGACCCATCATTCAAATCCTAACCATCTCATGAGCTAGCAGACCTGCCATGATTCTTTACCTGAAATTGGCCTTATAGCGTAGTGGACATGTTGGTCCAAAAGTGGCAATGCAGGATATGAGAGGCACGCTTGCTTGATCTGATGGTGATGCTCCTTAACGGTTTTAGTTTCTCAGACAAGACCCATTTCTTCGACCGATCTTTGCATCCATGCTGATCCTTTTCCCCTTCGCACCTTGTGTCGTGCGGAATTTCTCCTTGCCATAGATTTCCTCTATGCAAGAGATAGACTGTCATGTGTCTTGGCCCTTTATGTGATTTTGTGATTGTTCAGCTCATTAACTCCCTTGCACCTTCTATCAGCAAATCCATTATGAGCCATTGATATGGGCCCCATCAAATCTCTACCATTTAGAGGTGCAGGACTCTTGAGTATTTCACATCCGCTTCCTCCATTAACTATTGTGTGTTTTTGCCTTGCGAAACCTGCCTCCACCATAGATCAGGCGTGCCCTTAGATCCTGGCCATTCAGATGTGTGGGCCCTACTATCCCTTCGCAGTGCTACATCTTGCTAACCATCGCGCATGTTGTTTCCATGAACCTTGTTTCAGCCATAGATCGTGAGTGTATGAGGCTTGCAACCATCGATGTTTGAAGGGAGATACGAAATTCGCGATATTCTACAATTTTATGGGCCATGCATCTTCTTATTAGAGAAAATTTCCTTGTCGTCGATCTAATTTCGTTGTGCACTTGCGTCGTCATTTTTCAGGGTCTATGGGGTCAAGTCAAGTTTTCAATATTTTCTCTTTGATTTTTCCTATTCACTTTGTCACCCCTTCAGCTTAAGATGGGGCTGGGGCCAATCTCATATGCTAGTCCCCTTTCAAAATTCTAGCACTAGTATGAGCCAGGTGCTAACAACGGCTCTAGCTCGGGGATGTTATCCTCCTTGCGAGGTAGAAAAGAGCCACATAGATCACGGGCCTAGACCCTACTCTACCATGATACATGTAACTATAAAACCTACTGAAACAGAAAAAACCAGATGACAGCATCTCCTGGAGACCTTATGGCCTTCACCTAGGGCTTTAATAATGTCGAAGAGCCATCCACACAAGAAAATTTAAATGAAAGCGATATATACAATGACAAATGGGACTGAAATTTCTTACAAAAAGTAATGTTTTAGGAGCCTTCCGTTAACTGGAGCTCCAGATACCAAACCACCTTCCATCTCTTCCAATACATAAGCATTCTTTCCTCTAAAGGAGACGATCTTCTATGGGCCTTTCCACAGGTGGTCAAATTTTCCATGTTTCCCCTTCTCCTCGTGGGTTTCGTCCTATTGAAACACCACATCTCCTATCTGGAAATCATCAGGTTTGGTTCTCATGTCAAAGATCTCCTTCATCTTGTTCTGAAATTGCTGAGTTCTGTCAAAAATCTGTTCCCTTTTCTATTGTAACTCAACCAACTGATACATCCTCCTTTGGGTGGGACGAGTTTCAACGTCCTCCTCTTCCAACAATCTCATTACTGGTATGCTCAGGGAGTTGGGAAAGATTACTTTTGAACCATAAACTAGCTAGAAATGTGAGGTTCCCATAGACTTCTTCACACTAATTCTGCCATCCCACAAAGCGTGAATCAACTTAGTGTGCCAAGCCTTCTTATTTTCCTACAACAACTTATTTATGATCCTCATGAGACTCTTGTTTGAAGATTCTGCTAGTCCATTTCCCTGGGGGTAATAGGCTGCAGAATGCCTCAGCTATATTTGGTATTTGAAGTAGAAGGAAATAATCTTTTTTACTAGGCTGAAGCGTTATCAGTGATTATTTTCCTGGGAACTCCAAACCTAGACAAGATATGCTTGTCTAAAAAATGCATGATCACCGTTTCGGTATCCTTTCTAGTGGGCATAGCCTCAATCCATTTGGTGAAGTAGTCAGTAGCGGTGAGGATCCACCTATGTTTCCCTGAAGAGTGAGGATTAATCTCTCTGATGAAATCTAGCCCCCATTGTTGGAAAGGGGCTTCTACCTGGATGGGCTTCAAAGGTAAGGATACCAATTTTCTCCTTCCTTCAAAAATCTATCATTTTTGGAAGGCTGCCACTTTCTTATGAGTATTAGAAAATATTGCAGGCCAATAGAATCCTGCTCTCATGATCTTGTTTATCGTAGTTTTCCAGTAGTGATGCCCCCCACGCTCCCTTGCATGAAATTATTCAATAAGTCTTGTGGCCTCGTGTTTGTCCATGCAAATCAATAAAATTCCCCCTGGCTATTTCCAGTACAATTTCTCATTTGAGGAACCTAGACTGCGTTTTATCCATACGTTGCAGGGTCTGCAAATGATATAAGAAAAAAATGACATTAGTGTACCATGGCAATGATAGAAATTTCTCACCTACTGAGGGACTTGGTTGCCTCTAAGGATTTTGTTCTTCAACTAACAATTCAACAATCATGTGCAAGCTAAGAGTGTCATAGTTGGACTGGGCCATAAGTTTAGCTAACCCCTGGCCCTTGATCAACTTCATGGGATTGATTTCCAGGTCATGCTCAAGCGGAACTGTTATCCATTTTCCTCTTCGTCCCTCCAGATCCGGTTGGGTTAGAATGTCCTTCACAGCACTGGTGGGTACGTGAGCAATGATATGGGAATGCAGGATGTATACTCTAAAGTCCTTTAGGTCCTGCACCAGAGCATAGGCCTATTTTTCCAAGATGTTGTACTTCAGGGGAGCATCTATTAGAGTCTTGTTGTAGAAGGCGATGGGCTACTCGTATCCTTCGTGGTTCTTTTGCAGCAATACCCCTGCCACTGTGTGCTCAAACTCAAAACAAGAATATTAGGAAGTCTTTGGAAAAATGAGGGCTTGCATGAACGGGTGCTTCAACTATGGCCCTTTTTTATGCCTTCAAAGGATTGTTTGGCTTTGGGTATCCACCTAATTTCTTGGTATTTTCCTAGCATGGTAGTTATATATTTGACTATTTCAGCAAATGCAGCTATGAATCTTCTCAGGAAATTTACATTTCACAGAAACGATTGGACTTTAGCCTTGTTCTAAGGGATCTATATTTTGTTGATCGCTTCGAACCTCTTAGGATTGATCATGATGCCCTCCTGTGAGATTATATGTCCCAACAACTTCTCTTCTTTTAAAGCTCACACTCCTGGGGGTCTTGCCTATACCCTGGCTCCTACCCCTTCCCTTCATGCTGACCCATCGAAACTCACGTCCCACACCCCTTCTAGCTCTTCCTACGTAGGCACGAAGGTGGTGTTTTGGAAGCAGGAGTTGGATTCACTTCCCTTAGTAAAGAAAATAGCAGACCCCATATATGTGTCCACTGCATATATGGGGTGATTCTATGGCTTTTCAGTGCTGGTTACCATATATGCCAATTTTTTTTCTCTAAAGATCCTTCTTTGTATCTCGAACATAGGGATAGTGGCATATGACATATCCATTTGGAGGGAACCTTTGAGCTTGGATTCCCATGATCTTGACAATAACATTCTGAAATTCGGGGGAATGTTAGCCACTACCACATCCATGACCAGATTTTTGGCAGGGATTTGAGTCAGGTAGATGACGAAGTCTTTGATCATGCCTAGACATTTTACTTTATTAGAGTCAAAGAAGAAAATGTATTTGTAGGGTCTAGTCACTTCCAATCCTAATTCATCCATGATTCTCATGGGCATCAGATTGTGGGAGGCTACTGAATCAAGCATGGCATCATGCAGGATGGAATTATGTATGTTCACACTAACATAGAAAGGAGGGACTTCTTCATTGGAAGGTTCATTGCCATGGGGGGAAACATGATAGTGGGCCTATCGACTTGTAGATTTAGGCTATCAAATGTGATAGATATTTCTCTAGGAGGATTTAACACTGTGGTGATATTGGAATGATATTCTGAATTTTTCAATAGTTTAGTGAGGGGGACAAATATTTTTATCTTTGCAATTTCAGCCTCCAAACTAAAAGAAGTCCGTCCTTGATCGAAGCTCCTTGGATTGTTTTCTCTTCGTTCCTCCCCTATTTCTTTTTTCTTCATGACATGGACATCTCTATTCCTCAAGCTGATTTGTCTCTGCACGTCTAGGAAAATGAGCTGGTACCCTCTCCCGAAGTTGTCTATCTCATTAGGAGGTATCTCTCCCCTTTTCAGACAGGCATTGTCACGCTCTTCTTTGGTGAGGAAGGTAGTGGGAGAGTCAATGTCTAACTAATGGATTTTTGGATTATTGTACATCCTAGCTCTCCCTCCTCCTCATGGAATGATACTAAGAGAGATACTGCTTGGGGTTCCTTTTATCTTCCCACTTGTCTTTGAAAGCATCCTTGAAGGCTTGATAGCTCAAAATAGAGTCATATGCGAGGCTTTTGTACCATTTTCTTACTTCCCTAGCAAGTTTCTGGGAAAATAATATGACTTTAACATGATTGCGATCCACTTCTTCTAGGTCCACCTAATCCGAAAACCATCCCAGGTGTTCCTCAGTTGCGTACCGGATTTCCCCATTGAACTGTCTGAGCCTTGTAGAGTACCTCAGAGGGAGGTCATGAAGGACCATAAGGAGGCGTATATGAGAAAAAAATTTCTCCATCCTCAGGGTATAACAAGGTTTATTAATGGGACTAGAACTGATGTGAAAGAGATTGGCAAGCTGTGAGTGGCAGGAGGGACGTGAGGGGTAGTGAAATTTGGAGATGGAGGCTGATTTTGTTCCAAAGTAGTGGGGGACAAAGGTGTGCTGGGAGATCACCTTATAGCAATGGAATTTAACAAGGATTGATCAGTGGCAGACGTAAGGAAGTCTGGGTCTGGTAGGTGTAGAGAATCCATACCTAGAGGTTCTGAGGTATGAGGTGACCAGGCAATGCAGGGCAAATCAAAAGTAGAGGCGTCATACGCCAAGTCAGAAAGATAAGATTCATATTTAGTTCTGGGAAAGGATAGTCTGCACTCCTCATTGTAACATTCAGATATATCGCTAACTGAGATAGCACCTTCAGCAGGGAAAGATAAATTCATGAATAACCTCTACAGACTAGTGTCCTTTTAGATCAAACTTTATGGATCGAAGACCTCTTGAAAGGATTTTGCATTGAAATTTCTCCTCATGTGGGTTCTTCTGGCTGCCAGTATTTCCTAGTGGAGTCATCTTCATAGATTTTGTGGAGTCGCCAGAGCATGTACAACCAATTCTGTGCCTAGGGCCGACTACTCAACCATGTCATAGAATTAAAGCAATGTCATTTTTCAAAAGGAGATAGTAGCAACTAGGTCCCTGGCAATGACACCAAGATAATAGCACCCTGTAATTTTCCTATGGTTGATGTCGGAAGTCATAGGGGTAACCATTTCAAACCAACTCTAGACTGTATTCTAGCCAATACAGTTAGAGAGGGCTCTCTCTTGTCACAAAGGAAAGAAACACATATAGATGTAACTTTGAGCCGCTCTTTGAAGGCTAGATTCCTGCTGATAATAGGGTGTTGGTAGATTTAAAAATGGTAGAACAAACATATAGGAAAATAATAGGGAAATGGAGTCGAATCCTAAATCAATCAAGGTGATTATAGTGAAAATGAGAAAGGGATTTTCCTTTATATTCAAAGGCAAAGTAAGTGTCACAAGCAATCAAACATCTTGAAAGGGTGGTAAGGGAGAAGAGGCCCAATGAAGCAAGAGGCACCTATCTATGGATGAGTCTCTTGCATTGCCTTTAGTAGAACAAACAACAAAGGATAGTATTTGTAGTGGAGCATAAAATATGAATTCCAAAACATTTACTAGAAACACACAAAAAATACAGCGTCTGATACGAGGAGCACTTAACTAAGAGCGAATTCCTCATATGTAATTAGAGCACATTAGTAGAAATACACAAAAATGATAGTGATAAAACAAGAAACACAGAATGAATGCAATCATCGTGATGAATCTCAAAAATGTAGGAGCATGTTTCTCATTTATACTTCCAAGAAAGTTATAGAGACAAAAAAAAAGAGAAAAATAATTTCTGAATGAAAATTTCAACCCTTTCCTCATCAATTGAGGTCATATTTATAATGGCTTGGCTCCTAGGACCAATGCCAAAATAGAGCCCAATTCTATTACAAAATTTGGGAATCAAATCCCTACCCATCATTCGAATCCTAACCATCTCCTGAGCTGGCAGACCTGCCACGATTCTTTACTTGAAATTGGCCTTACAGCGTAATAGACACCTTGGTACAAAAGTGGCAATGCAAGATATGAGAGGCATGCTCACTTGATATGATGGTGATGCTCCTTAACGGTTTCAGTTTCTCAGACACGAACCACATCACTGAATCTTTCCCATTTCTCTGATCGAGATTTGCATCTGTGCTAATCCTTTTCCATCACGCACCTTGTGTCAGGTGAAATCGCTAATGGCCATAGATTTCCTCTATGTGAGAGATCAACTATCATGTGTTTCGAACCTTTATGTGATTTCGTGATTGTTCACCTCATTAAATCCCTTGCACCTTTTGTCAGTGAATCCATTCTAAGTTGTTGATGTGGGCCCAATCAAATCTCTACCATTGAGAGGTGTAGGACCCATGAGTATTTCACAGTGGCTTCCTCTGTTAACTGTCGTGTGCTTTCACCTCATGAAACCTGCTTCCACCGTAGATCAGGTGCACCCCTATATCCTGGCTAATCAGATGCGCAAGCCCTCCTATCCCTTCGCAATGCTCCATATTTCTAACTGCCATGCATGTTGCCACCACGAAGCTTGATTCAACCATAGATCACGAGCATAGGAGGCTTGCGACTATTGATATTTGAAGGGAGATATGAAATTTGCAATATTCTACAGTTTTATGGGCCGCACATCTTCTTCTTCAAAAAAATTTCCCTGCCATCAATCTGTTTTCGTTGAGCACCCGTGTCATCAATTTTGAGGGTCTATGGGGTCAAGTCAAGCTTTCAGGATTTTCTCTTTGATTTCTCTTATCCACTTCATCACCCCTTCAGCTTAAGATGGGGTTGGGGCCAATCCCATATGCCAGTCCCCTTTCAAAATTTAAGCACTGGTGTGAACCAGGTGCTAACAAGCTGAAAAGACATATCTCAAACAGTCTGCAGTCAAGTTGCAGAATGAAAGGTGCATATATTTCTCATGCCAGATGAAGAGCACCTTTGTGGTTTTTCTCGGTTGGGTTTCCATGTTAAATCTTGTGTCGCTTGAATGTGCATGTTGAATGTTTGTGAGTTATTTTGGAGTGCTTATATTTATTACTTAAGTGAATGTTGCAATATTGGTGAAAGGATTTGAATGAATGAATTACCAGCAACATTGAAGAATTTTGTATTATTTCATGTACATTTTACTGTTAAGTTGTTAAGGAATAATCTGTGTCACATAGTTGAGCCATTGTTGAGTTAGTAAAAGGACTCCAACCTTTTGACTCTATTGAGAAACTGTGTTGTGCACCAGGGGTCTGTAATCCCTCGCCTAACTGTAAAAACATGGTTATGGAAGTTTCCCATTGAAGAAAGATATCTCAGGTGAGATTGCTCTTGCGCTGCAGGTGTTTCTGACTGAGATTGCTCTGTCAGGCCGATATCTTTGGGTGTTTTTTTGGTGTTTGGATGTTCTGTTGAGCCTTGGTTAATAGAGTGAGGAAAAGTAGCCAACAAATGGTTTCATTTCCAGGACCCTTAATCATTTGAGTCAAGGGAAATTTTGTGGCATCCAACAAAGAAGGAAATGAAGGATTGGATGGAGTCTAAGACATTAGCATTTGCACAAGGGTAGAGCAGAAGATCGCGATTGAGCCCAGCAGATTGGTTGTACCGATACCAATACACATATATTCATGAAATATTCTTTGCAGAGTTTCCTATTGTGCTGTATGAGTGGTTGTCAATATTCTCAACTCGATAGACAAACTTTCATAGAAGGGAAGTAGTCGAGTGGAGTGCTCAGCTGATCTGCGAGGTAACAAGTGTAAGTAGCCTCATCTCTAGAGCTATTTATTTTTGGGTCAATAGTATTTTGAAAGGATATATTACTGAGTTTGTAGTTGAGACAATAACCTTGTATAGTGAGGTTGAAAGAATTTTTTTCCAAGGACCCCACAGGAGGTACTTGTTATATATAAATATATGGATAAATATGCTCATCTATGAGAAGGGAATTTTGCAGCTGAGATATTGAGTCTCATATCCAGAAGGAATGATATGTCACAGACAACCTGTAAAGAAAATGAGAAATGGTGAGATGAGATGTTCCCAGGAAGAACAGAACCTTAACTAGAAGCTGGATTTTTAAGGAGTGGGAGAAGATTCCAGTCAAGGAAAAGGAGAAAAATGATAGGAGGTAGATGAAATCCTAGTTTGTTCGAAGAAAGTGAGTATGAGTTTGAGTCATGCCTAGATGAAGGGTCATGTGATGAAGAGGAAGAATATCAACCAATTTGTGAGGGAGCAGAAGAATCAGAAGAATCTGCGGAGATAGCGCATGACTACATCACACCAGGAGTATTTCCAAAGGTAAGGTCTAGAGCCTCATCTCCTGAAAGAACTGTGAATACTGATAGTACTAGTGTTGCGGCTAGTGTGCAAGGAAGTCCACCTTCATTAAATTGTTCATTGAACATCCCCGAAACCAACTCAATGGTTGGGGTAGATATAAAGTTACCTACATTCAATGGGAATGGAGTAGAAAATCCATAGTAACATTGGTTCCTCTGTGAAGTTGTTTGGACGGTTTGCCAAGTTCAAAATGAAGACATAAGGAAAGTGCAGATGAATACGAATCTGCGGGGTCATGCATTAGACTGGTTTATGAAATTTTGTATAGTACCAACAGGAGACCCACAGAAGAATCTTGATGAGATCCGACTCACGATGATTTGTGAGTTTAGAAAACCTAAGTCTGAGTCATAGTGTATCACCGAAATCAAGGAGATAAAATAGTTACCGACGAAGTTTGTATGGGATTTTGATCAGCGGTTTAAAACTGTGATGGCCAAAGTAAGTTTGAAAATGTTGGATGTACAACATAAAGAGTGGTTTATTGCTGCAATGTTACCACACATATGATCCCCTTTGATGCAACAAAATATTGTGTCATAGATGAAAGTGCTAGAAATAGCGATGAAGCTGGAATCCTCGTCGATTGGAGATGGTGGCGCAAGTATGATACAGATTGAGTCACAGTTGGCTAATGTGATGGTACAACTTTAGGATATCAAGAAGGGAAAATAATTCCTGGAGGATTTATGGTGTACAATATGTAGAACAGATGGACACCATAAGGATAATTGTCAAGTATACATGAAATATATATCGTTAGGTGCTCCTAATCCATTGAGTGCCCAAGGAATACCCTAGTGCAGAATATGCTAGACTAGAGGACATCACGATGAGGATTGTCTATACCTACAAAAGATTGTAAGTACCACAACCAACCTTTATTGTAAATTTTGTAAGTCAGTAGGACATGATGAGAATGATTGCAGAGCATATCATCTCTTGAAGGAGAATATAGTAGACACCTACTTAATGAAGAATGACAGGAATATTCAAGCTGAACAGGCACAAGCGCACTAAAAACCCACGCATTATCCATAGTATCATCCTCAATACCCATAGAATCAATATCCACCAAAACAACAACATCCTCAAGGTAGGGGGGTGTAAATTTCAAAGGTAGAGGATAGAACCCAGGAGGATTTGGCATAGGAAGAGGTCAAATTGTGTGCTATAATTATGGGAAGCTAGGCCATTATGATAGATATTTCCAAGAACCTGCAAAGACATGTTCATATTACAAAGCACAGGATCATAATGTGGTACAATGTCCCTAGTTGATTGCAAAATGACAAGCTCAGACCGTTGAAGGTCTTAACCCCACATAGAATCCCATTCCAAATCCTAACGTAAATGTTCAAATGACTGCCTCTGAGCCAAAAGAGCCAAGTGTTGCTATTGTAACATGAGGAGGTGTAGCGACTGGAGCGGATCAGAATATACCACAAGGACAACCGCATGTGCGATCCACGATGAAAAATAAAGTACTGTTTGATGTTCAAAAATAGAAGCAAGTATTTTTGGATGTGTCAATGGGAGTTTGTAGATACACAACAACTGTCAACCTCATGTGAAGTTAGGGAGATGCCTGAATGATTTCAACAGCTATTCCACAAGCATGTTACAAACAAGGTTAGTAAGATCAAGTCTTTTATTTCAAGTTGCTTAGTGCTAATCCATGATAAAGATGTTGTTGCATAACTACAAGCACTTATAGAAGAAACCCCATTAGAGTCACAACCTAAAAGAATGGTTAGCCATGTTAAAAAGAATTTCAAAACTGGTCGCGAGTTAAAAATGACTGTGAAAATAGGATATTACGACATGGATTATATTATCCTAGATCTGGGGTCAAATGTCAATATTTTGACGCGATAAACTTGGGAAAGCATGGGAAAGCCACGCTTGGAATGGTCCCCTGTCTAGTAGAGGCTTGCGAATTAGGCGAAGGTCCTTTCGATTGGTAGGCTAAGCCAAGTTCCCATTGACATTGAGGAGCTGCGAACATTTGCATATTTTGAAGTTACAATATTCTCGATGACACAAAACCATATCCCGTGCTTATGGGGATATATTGGGAAATAGAGAATTAGATAATCATAAAATTTAAGAAAAGAATCCTCTCATTCGAAGATGGCGAAGTGAGGGTAGTTTCACTTATTGACCCACTTGAGGGGAAAAGATATGTCGAACTAGTCTATAATGAAGGACAAGGTGATTATTTGGACCATATATATAATGTCACTGCCTTAAAATATGACTACATAAATCCTACAGTGGATGGAAACTTGAGCTGGAGGAGTACTAGATCATGCACATCAAAATCAGGGGAGGCATTGGAGAATTGGAAAAACCGATTGCAGGAAGTATCTATGAGGGGATGCGCCAGGATTACTAGGTCTATGTGACAGGTGGAGACTCAGTTGAGGGAGTTACCCACATATGAGGGCTTACCTAATATTAAGGATTTTATAAGTGAGTTTGAAGGACTGGTAAAAGAACCACAAAACTTGTCCGCATTAGACTATGTGCTAAAAGCTACGCCTGCTAGATGGTGGGGTACACATAATAAATCTATATCTAAATGGACACAATGCAAAATATTGTTGGAAGTTAGATTCGACAAAGAAATCACAGTTTTGGGCCAGAGGTACATAGGGTTATGAAGCCCTATCGAACACCTAAATTAGTGTCACACGAGATTTGCAGACTACCTGCAACAGGAATGGGTCCATCATTTCATACACACATTGGAAATGACACCCAGGAGCCATTACACATCCATGGAGTTACGATAGAGAACTTAGGATTGGGAGGATGTATTTAAACAATTCATGCACACATTTGAATTTGTTGATGAGCAACCGATAGTCGATGTTGCACTTCAAACAATAAAATATAAAATATTTGTTGAAATCCCTATTGAAGTGGTGAATTCCCACCAGTGCAGTGCATCGATCCAGCAATGGATGCCTTGTTACTATCTTAGCAGAGAACCAGGTGATGATCCAACCATCCTTAACATACCAGAGTCGGATGGTATACACGAGGTGGAAGGAAGTGGTATTTCTAGCGAATAATTTCTAAAGTCGCTCAAAATTAAGAAAATCAATATTGGTTTTCCAGAAAACCCAAAGTTCACTAATATAGGAGATTATTGGGATGAGGAAAAAATAACAAAAGTCACGGACTCGTTGCATGAATTTTAGGATCTGTTCCCTACCAACTTCTCAGAAATGAAGGGAATAGTGGGAGATATGGGCAGATGAAAATACCACTGAAACCAGATGCAAAACTAGTTAAACAATGACCATATAAGTTGAATACCAGGTATAAAGAAAAGGTGAAAGCTAAGTTACAGTGAATGTTAGACGCAGGAATCATTGAAACAATTGAAGAATCATAATGGATTAGTCCTATAGTAATTTGGGATAAGAAGAAAACATGTGAAGTCAGGATCTACGTTGACCTGAGAAAATTGAATGATGAATGCTTGCACGATCCATTCCCAACACCATTCACTAATGAAGTACTTGAAAGCATCGAAGGATAAAATATATATTCATTTACTGATGGATTTTCTGGTTATCACCAAGTCAAATTAGCAAAGGAAGATCGACACAAAATGACCTTCATGATAGAATGAGGCTGCTATCAGTATATGGTAATGCCTTTTGGACTCAAGAATGCCCCTGCTATTTTTTCTAGAATAGTAGTTTATGCTTTTAAAGATTTCATACATAAATTTCTTGAAGTCTACTTTTATTATTGGACTATGTTTGGTTTAGTAAGAGACCATATTGAAAGCCTGCACATGATTCTAGAGCATTGTCTCCAGTATCATATCGAGCTAAATTTGAAGAAATGTATTTTTTGCGCACCATTTGGTGTATTGTTAGGACATGTAGTGTGTCGTGATGGAATTTTGGTCTATATAGAAAAAGTTGTGATTATTCTTGACTTGCCACTTCCTACATCAATCACGAAACTCAGATCAACACTAGGAGACATAGGATATTATAGAAAATTTATCAGAGGATATGCAGAGATAAATGCTCCAATGGAGAATATTTTGAAAAAAGATGCAAAGTTCCAGTGGACATAAAGTTGTTAGGAAAGTTTAGACAAGTTGAAGGGAAAGATGGCTACCATGCCAATATTGGTATTTCCATACTAGAAGAAGCAGTTCCATGTTCATGTCGACGCATCGTCTGTCACACTCAACATAGTTCTGACACAACCAGGTGAGGGTGGAATTGATCACCCTATTTATTTTTACAGCAGAAAACTTTCGACAGCAGAGAAAAATTACACTACAACAGAAAGAGAAGGACTCACCATGGTATATGCGCTACAAAAACTCAGACACTATTTGTTGGGTGGACACTTTAAAATGTACACTGATCATTTGACATTAAAATAATAGTTAACAATCTAGTATTGGGGGGGAAGATATATCGATGGTTCCTCCTATTTTAATAATTTGATTTTGAAGTCATTGTTAAACCTGGTCGACTGAATGTGGGGCCTGATCACTTGTCAAGGATAGAAAGTGGTGAAGTACCAAACATTTTGGAGTATAATTTTCCCAACGTGCAACTATTTGCGATCACCGTGTATGATAACCAGTATCGGGCTATAATCCACCTCTTGACCACAGGTTATGCACCTAAAGGGTTCACCACTGTGCAGAAGAAACATTTGGTAGTCAAAGCCACTGATTTTACGTTGATCACGGTATAACTATACAAGCTAGGCCCTGATGAAATATTGTGTCGGTGTGTTTTAGAACATGATTAATATTGGATAATGAGTGAAGCGCATGCCCATGTCACAGGATGACATTACGTTGGAAAGGAAACAATGCGCAAGATATTGTAAGTTGGATTATGGTGGCTAGCCATACATATGGATACTAAGAAATTTTTCTGAAGCTATGATGTTTTCCAGAGAACTAGAAAACTGTCGAGACATGATGAAATGCCACTAGTGCCACAGATAACCCTACAATCATTTGATAAATGGGCCTTTGATTTTGTTGGTCCTATCAGTTCACCAGGAAAAATGACTAGCACATGCTATATTATTACAACAATGGATTACTTAACCAGATGGGCGGAAGCAGCACCTGTTAAATATTGTACTGCTACGACTGTCGCAAAATTTCTACTTGAAAATGTGGTGACAAGATTTGGATACCCTAAAATTCTTATAAGTGGTTAAGGTACACATTTTCTTAACAAATTGATTGATGAGCTTATTGCAAAATTTCAGATTCAACATAGTAAAACGACACCCTATCATCCTTAGGTGAATGGAAAGGTTGAAGCATTCAACAAGATTTTGGAAATTGCATTAAACAAAGTATGCAACGTGCGCAGAGATGATTGGGATCAGAAATTTTTTGCTGTGCTATGGGAATATCGCACAACTTGAAAAATATTAACAAGACACACCCCATTTAGATTGGTATGAGGACAAGAATCTGTTGTGCCAATGGAATATATTGTGCTGAGCCTAAGAATTGGTGCACTAACTAAAATGACCGATGTGGATGCTGTCGATCAAAGATTATTGCAGCTCGTTCAAATGGAGGAGGAAAGATTCATCGCAGGGTTTCATCAAAACATAGAAAAGCAAAGACAGAAAGCATGGCATGATCGCCATATTAAGACTAAGAATTTCAAAGTTGGAGGACTTGTTTTGATGTACGACAAATTTTTTTTGAAGCATCCAGGTAAATTGAAAACACATTGGCTAGGGCCATATGTGATCGTGCACATCACTGATGCAGGCACAGTGAAATTACATAAGCTGGATGGGATACTGGTCACAGGAATGATAAATGGAAGCTAGTTGAAATCTTACCAAGATGGCTACGACATGTAAAAGATGAAACTGAAAAAAAATAAAAAAAAGATAAAAAGAGAAAAGAGAAAAGAAAGAGATAGAAAGAAATTGTTCCGTCGCACGTCTGCGAAACAGATATGAAAATCCCAATAAAAGTGGGAATGACAGCTGGACACCATTAAAGAGTGGATACTTGAAAATATTTAGGTGCTTATGACAACACATAGTCATTACTTTGACAAGTGCGAGGAAAAGTGGTGATGTTCTTTTTGGTCCCATTCGTCATCCTCGCCATAACTGTCTTGACAAGTACAGGTCAGAGTTCAAGCATGCGAAATAAATTTTGGAATGGGTTAGATAGGAATCCCATGTGATTGACAAGACACATCTCTACCATCAAATAATTACATACAAGATGAGCACCGCATATAAATATGATTCTTCATCGTCAAGATTCATTTTACTTGCGAGAGAGAAGAAGAGAGCACCAGTGTCTGTATATGTGGAGAGCTGAAGGTGATGGTTATTTTGATTTCCAGTACCAACAAAAAATCCAACAGTACCAGTGCATCACCCTTCCCTATAATAGAATAGTTTATCTCACCACAAGCACAACAAGTGCAACAAGAACCATAACCAATGGTGCATCCAACTCCATAGACTGTTCCTGCTGTTGCTTTGGCCCCACTCTAGAATCCATTAACTTCAAGTCGATGACCATATGTACCGATGACATTGTTGAGTGCAGACCTTCCAGGATCATCAGGGCCTCTGGTAAGGGAGTTGAAGCTTAGAAAGAAGCACAAGTTCACCAAAGAAACACTAGCTTTTCCACCAAGAAGAAACCTGAATGCTAGTATAGAGGAGAGGAACTTGATACCACCATACATTCCACCAAGGAGACTAGAGGCACCAGAAGTGAAGCTCTCAAAGAAATAACGCTACTCACTAGTTACACCCAAGATCCCCGTTGGGGTTCAACTACTAAAAGATATCATACCGAATCTGGCAAGGTTGAAGTTCGAAGACAATAATAAGTGCAAACAACCTGACCTAGATAGAAACAAGTACATGGTAACTCTTCCAGTCGTACCACCTATGCAAAAGCTTGTTTTTCCAATGGAGTGGGCTCAAGGAATAGACTTGGTTGGCCTAGTTAATTTATTGTAGATGCCATATTTTGGTCGAAGTAAAGAAATGAGCACATATGTGCACCAGCTGCTGGTATGCTTCCATGGAGGATTTTTGTGGCTCAACAGACCATATTATGTCGATGTTGACCTAACTGCATCGATCACAAGTCTCCTGTGCTTAGGAATAGACCCTACACCATATATGCAGAAGGATTAGGATATGACAAATATGAGGGACAAGTATGACCTTTTCCATGCAAACAGAGGATTCCTGATTGCCTCTATAACTGATAATACAGTGTGGTTCACCGTGAAAGTATTATATTGCAAGATACCATGCAAGATGTGACCCATTGAGTGCATTGTAGGGACAGTTGAACTAGCTGATCTATGCACCAAAGGAGTGCAGATCAATTGGTCTCAGTATCTGCTAAATGAGCTGCTAGAATATGCATCCCAAGCGTAGGAAGAAGGTAAAACACTATTCCATTACTCCTAATTGCTCATAGTGATTTCTGTAGTTTGGTCTGACCTGCCAAACTACCAGCCACTAGATGTCCCAGTGCTATGTCGAGGCGCGAAGTATCAAAACCTTTGGTTCGATAAGGAAGATAAGATTCGATAAGAGGATAACAATATAGAGTTCTTTCTTCTTGGGGAAGCACTAAGGGAAGTAGTGCGACACCAACATAGATTTCTCATTGTGACAATCCAGAGATATGCGCCTTTTATAACGATCCATGTTGGTGTCCATAATATCATCCTGCAGCCATGACAGGACCCAAAGAAACAAGCACAACCATTGCACTACATGATTATTGACCAGGATGTTGAAGTTGTCATCCAGGATTGGACTGAAGAATGGTGGATCCTAGTCAAATATGAGACAAACCAAGGTGTAGGAGGGGGTGACGCGCAAAAAAACCAGTCACAGGATTTAGAAGAAGAATAAGAAGAAGAAGAAGAAAGTGATGAGGACTCTGCACAAGATGATGTAGATGCCACACCAACTGATGAGGAAGTGTAGAACCAAAATAAAGAGCATGAAAAGGAGGAGCACAAACCAATGCATAAGAAGAGGAAGGCTATCAAAATTGCCAATACAGTTAACTTAGATGAGGAAGACATCACCATAATTGCATATCTATCTTCTTAAGTAGCGCATGCCAGCCTCCAGAGCATAAGTAGAAAACAGACACACTTAACTAACAAAATCACAATGCATGTTAATAGGATTACTGAATCCATCAATGAAGTAAGGGGCACAGTCGAAGCTGAGATGCACGTGGCCGACCCTATGGATACATTGGAGATGCCAATACTGTTTCCACCACTCAAGGTTGAGCTAGCAGTGCATGTACTATAAACAGGGATGCCATAATTTGATGTTGTTGCCCATGATATAGGGACACTTTCTATTGATTTTTGTAAGCTAGCAATGGCCGAGGTAAATGATGTTCAGCATGCATCTATGACAAAGATCAGAACACGGGAAAGTGCCCTTGCATGTTAGGCCCAGAAGGCAACAAGGAAGGTGCAAAAGTGTAAGGCCCTCCTTAGGTAGAAGGAGTTGGAAATTAAGGCACAAGAACAAATCAAGCTCACATTGGATGAAGCCATTTATAGCGTAGTCATAGATTTCCCAATGGAAGAAGACCAAGAAGAAATAGATGCAGCTGCCAAGATAACTCGGTTATCCGGGATTGCGACGGACATAAAGAAGCAGGTGGAAGAACTTAAAGCACAACAAAGACTGAGTACACCTCCTAAGGTGATATAAGCACGCCAAGAAAAATATGAGGCTGTTGATAGAATTAAAGAAGGAGATAAATTATGTAATCAGGCAATCGACTCAGTCTTTGCAACTTGGGATTTTCTCCTAGAGGATGAAACAATTGAGAATATCAACGAGGATTTGCACCAAACTGAGTTAAAAATAATAGCAGTTAAGGCAGGCATGAAGAAGTTTCCTATAAAAGAAAATATCACAAAGGTAGTCAAGCTAAAACAACTGCAACAACAAGTAAAAACTCTGCGTGACCAAGAACGAATAAAAAATGAAGAAGTTGCAGCGCAGCAAGCAGAAGAAAAATGAGTTGGAAAAACATGCAGAGGAGGTGTGCCAAGAATTTGTCTAGGTAGAAGGAATTCTTAAAGAATTTTGGGCTAAGGTTAGAACCATGGTGTAGCGATTATCTGAGCCATAAAGTTGCTTAGTGGCTCAGGATGAGCCACATGTGATTGTTGGGGGCCTATTGGGCTAGGAAAGAGAAGAAGGAATAAGGTGCAGAAGAAACAAATCTACAAAAGGAGGAAAATAAAGCACATGATGCAGTGAAGGAATGAAATGAAGCACAAAAGAGAGAAATTTGCACTGAGGAGGAGTGCGACGAAAGAAAAGCAAATCTACCACCGTGTAGAAAAGCAACGTCTAGAAAGCGATAGGTCAGGAAGATCGTGGCTACTAAAGTTGGCGTAAGCCATCGGACAACGCATGTATGAAGGGATATATGTAAGTTAGTCTGATAGTGCCTTGTGCCAGTCCATGAAATTTTGTAACCATTTTTTACGGCTGATTACGACCTATAATAAATGAGTTGTATGTAGTCAACCCTGCGTGGTCTTGTAGAAGCTATAAATATGAGAAACCCAGTTTGTATAAGTTTTGAAGGGTTCGATAGGGATTTCCTAAAGTCATCATATGTTATAATGTATTAAAGGATATGATTAGATAACCTTAACAAATGAACATTTGGAGCGAATGCAACCACTCTAACCTCTCTCTTCATGTATAAGAATACCATCTATTGAATGAATACATCAGTTAAGTGCTTGACCCAATATGTTCTCTTTCTTGATGGTTAATGTGTGTATAATATTATTGTCTTCTTGAATTCAACAATGGCGCCATTTCCTCCTTCACTCGGCTGAGTGACAGTAGCAATGAGTGGGGTGGCTCAAACCTAAAGGAAGTTGTAAGATGTGAAGGAGACCTGCTAGGAGAAGCTTAAAAATACTGCTCGTGTGTTCATGAATCTAGTGTGTTTGTGAATGATACACTATGTAAAATCAAATACGAGACTCATATAATTCTATAAGAAGTCAAAGACCGCATGTGCATTGATGAAGAAATATTTTGGGAGACAAACTATGGCATGACATCTGTCTTATAAGCCTGCAAATTCTAACCACAAGAGTTGACCATTATAATGAATATGAATCCAAGAGATTCATTGGGTGACTGCATCTCTAACTGTTGACCATAGCCAGGATCGGGTCCCCATTCCAACCAAGTCCGTCGACCAAGTTTGAGGCTGTTAGGTTCTGCTGACTGATGATTGCACTCCCAGTCGCTATGTATGCTATCCTTCATAGAGTACATCTATGCCAAGCATTAAATGATTAGCCACCCCTTCTCTTGTAAGCCCTCAATCCCTCCCAGACCTTACGAATTAGCCGATCGAAGATATCCTGATCGACCAAAAGATAGTCATCTAGATGCGGTAAGGCTGGGGAAAGTCTGATGTTAAAAAGTTTACTCAAAAACTATCACCATTCAAAGTTTATTTACACGGCCTATAAATTTTAGATACATAAATTGCTTAAAGAATGAATTTGTTTACGAAGAGAATGAATATTTGCGATTTCATACAATGCTTTTTATTATTGTCGATCAACCAGAGCAGCCTCAACAACTTGCACTATCCAACCTTAGATCAATTGAATCGATATCAAATTGGGTTATGTACCCTCGAGTTGTTTTTGGTTGGCACTTTTCATTCGAAATTTGATCATTGTGTGGTGGATAATTAGTGGAATTTTCTTTGGCTCGAGCCCTGCTATTTTATGTTGAACTTAAATTCACTATGGAAAGTGGAGCAGTCGACTATAATGAGCTTAATGAGATCTCAAGAAGAAGCTTAATGAGAAGTTTAAACAAAAATATTGAGTCGTTCATGTGATCTTGTCAGGTCGAATGAACCCTTCCGAGGAGGTGAAATACAACATCATAGCAAACTTCTTCCTCGGAAGAAATCAAGAAATCCAAAAATTTGAATAACTTATCTATGATCTTTGCATCAACTATATGTTCATAGAATTCCTTGTTCTTGGATATGTGCTCCAACACGATCAACAACTTTAGGTAGTTGTACCAGATATCATGCTACATAGACCATAGATAAGAGACCAACACATTTATAATTTCTCCCAGCTTTCCGTTGGTACCATTTGATGTCATCATTCAATGAAATCTTGCCATTTGACCACCCACTGCTCTATTCGACTCTTGGACACCGAAGCAACAATTAATTATAATGCATGTCATCGACCATCAAAACTAGAATCCTATTTGATAGTCATGTGGACCATGTATACAGATTGAAAATATTGCGGACTGATGAAGACCATCGACTTCTTTTCATATGAAGTCTTCAACCAACCACCGACTAGCGCGCTTGATGATAGAGCCACTTCTTTGCATTTTGTTGCCGATGGCGGGCACTTGGATGAATTATGTGAGTGTGGCACTAATGTTGATGCAAAAAAAGGGTGGCATATGAGATGGACTCCCCTTCACTTTGCAACGAAGGAGCAAAATAAGAAAGCCATGAAATATTCTTCTTCTACTCATGGAACTTCATGCAGCGAGGAGAACAACATATCGGCTGAACAAACATGTCAATTGAGTAAATTGACAAGCATGTTGGTTAAGTATTTTACAAACATGGGTCATGATAGATGTAAGGTTGGTCGGAGTGTTCATTTTAGTCAGTTATTACATATCATAAAAAATATAAAATGGATTTCATAGGGTTGTAAGCTTGGCTGATGATATTTACCAAAATTTTTTTGAGTCAATTTTGTCACCGTTCCAGTGACTATGCTGTAAATTTTTGAAGTTAAGAGGGGGTTAAGCGTGAGTCTATTTTGAGGAAGGAGATCTCCTCCATTTGATGTAAATCAATTTGGTCTTTATCCAGTCGAGTCAATTCCTAGAGTCCAAAGCATCTTGTAGGCATTTCAAAACATGACAATTACATTAAAGTAGAAGTCACCTTACAACACACAGAAGAAGAACTTAACGCCAGATGATGACATCATAATAGTTGAATTGATTGAACCCCCTAGTGTATATTGCAAATATGTTCATGGGTTGTGACCTCAGAAAGCTAGAAGACATAGAAATGACATAGAAAGTTGAAGAGCCAAAAGTCCATGCATTCCTGAACTGATGGAGATGTTGGTCAGATGAGCCAGGGTGAGGATTCAAACAAAAAGACCTCGTTGTAGAAGAGGATAGTCAATCGTCATTTTGAGAGGGTGAGACTTCAATGGACTACTGCCAGATTGAAGATGGAGGTTGTAATTAATCATAGTAGAGCCTTGTACATGTGTGTTTTCCTATCAAGTTGGTGGCTATTGCGGCTAAGAACCTATGCAGATTGTTATGCTTGGTTGATGCACAATGAGGACTACTTCAACAATATAAAAAATACAGGATGTTGATACGTATTTCTTTGGGACAAAGAAAGGCTTTGTTCGTGGGGGAGATGTTGAAAGGGCTGATAGGCCTTTCCTAAAGTCATCATATGTTATAATGTATTAAAGGATATGATTAGATAACCTTAACAAATGAACGATTGGAGCGGATGCAACCGCTCCAACCTCCCTCTTCATGTATAAGAATACCATCTATTGAATGAATACATCGGTTACACGCTTGACCCAATATGTGCTCTTTATTGATGGTTAATGTGTGTATAATATTTCTGTCTGCTTGAATACAACAATAAGGGTTGGAAAATAATTGAATAAATTAGAGAAGAATTTATATAGTAGTTTCGTAGAAGGTTTTTGAGCCATGAAACTCATTTTGCAGAAGGGTTGTCGAATAGTAGGAGTCATTCTGCAGCTGAGTGGAGAGATAGTAGTTAGAAGAGTCAATCCAGGATATATGCGGATCAGTAGGAGTAGTTAGAATAAGATCATAATAAAACTAGAGAGCATGAGAGCGAGAAAGAGTCAGTGAGCTGAAAATACATATCTCAAACAGTCTGCAGTCAAGTCACAAACTGAAAGGTGCATATATTTTTCATGCCAGATGAAGAGAACCTTTCTGGTTTTTCTCGGTTGGGTTTCCATGTTACATCTTGTTTCACTTGAATGTACATGTTGAATGTTTGTGAGTTATTTTTTAGTGTTTATATTTATTTCTTAAGTGAATGTTGCAATCAGTAGTACACAATGAGAAATTAATGACTAAAATCAGGCTATAAACGACTATTTTTGAGTCGGCGACTAATAGTAGCTAATTTCCACTATCTTATAGCTAGTCGTATTTCACTTAGTCATTAATATCTTGACTTATTAGTCATTGATTTAGTCATTAATAGTCAATGATTTAGTCATTGATAGTCAATGATTTAGTCACGGATTTAATCATTGATTTAGTCACTGACTTAGTCACTGATTGCAACAATTAATGACCAAATATACGACTAAATAAACTACTATATGATAACATATTAATGACTAAGCTAAATATGACTAAGATATGGGATATTAGCTACTAATAGTCGTATATATGTGAATTTAGTCATTTTTGCAGTCAAAAATTTATGATAGGGCATGGAGGAATCAAACCACCAACCTCCTACCTATAATTAGGCAGACGCTCTACCATTGAGCTAGCACCCTTTAAGAAGTTGTTATTGCTTGACAATGATGATATTCAAACAAATTTATGTTAGATAACAATCTACAAACTACATAATTATTACTATTACAACTTACCAGTAACTAGTATTTATGATAAACTAATTCCTGAGAGCTATGTACAATTTTCCTTAACTGACATATCCATTCATGTTACCAGAGAGAAAGAAATACCTCTATGATGGATGTGATGCCAATTAAGTCAACCAATTTATGGAATATCTCTTGGGATATCTGAATATATGAGAAAAATATCATTATATGAAATCAATCAAAGTAAAAGTCAAATAAGGTAAGCAAACATTTCCATTCATACAACAATCTATCAGTGACAATATAAAAATACATGAAAGCAAAAGATTTCAGACTGAGTGTTGCAAAGCATAAGCTAACATATCAGCCAATTCTGGAAATTGAAACATATTTTTGTAGAAGTCTGAAGGCTACCAAAATAAGCAAGCAAAAGAAATTCAACACATATTTCAAAAAGAGTTGAATGAAATAATAAAAGCATACCCAACATTATAGTTGACACATTTTATATGAAAATCAATGTGAAACATTCAATCATGTTTGTAATTTTATCTATGGCCAACCTACCTTAGATATAGCCACAACTAGACTGATACAAATAATTATTAGAACCAAGGGCACTCCAGAAGTGCACATAATATGTAATAGCATAACCTATAATGAAGAATCCATCATGTAAGAGACCATTTAGACATAGGACTGTTTGTATTTGACAATATATTTGAAATGAAAAATGTTACATGAAATGGAAAACCAAACATAATCAAAGATATCTGTAAACTGAGGCACAATTCAGATATGATGCAGACAAATGTATTCCTCCTTCTAGTGCGAAATTGAATATCTATAGGAAAAGTGGGAAGGAGTTAAAAGGATTGTAAAGAAAGAAAGTAATTGAATGTATGATTTCTAACCGTTAGTCCTAAATTTTCTATTTTTTTTCTAATTTTGTGTTGGAAGAATTTCGTAAAGATAATTCAATCCCAAACCGGGTCAACCTAGGCTCGTTTTTGAAAGGACGAAATCCCTTGCTCAAATCATAAACCGATCTATCCAACTTGAAATGACCATTAAGGTCTTGTGGACATATCTTATGTGTTATAAATAAATAAAAGTAAGTTAAAAAATCTCCATACAATTCTGGTATAGCTTGGTTGAACAAAAGGATCTCTAGCCTTACCATCTCTTATGTGTTTTCAATAAATAACAGAAAGATTAAAATTTCAGCAGTAGAGTAGACATGCATTAGAAGTTTCATAAATACTAATTTGTATTAAATATTTGATTGCAAAAAATCTATAAAGTAGTACTCTTCTTTGAATAGGATATGGTGAAGTAAAGTACATGTTTATGCTAGGAGGCTTAGTTAAACAAAAGACTATTCTATGCATGTAGAGGCAACAATATCACATAATGATTCCACTTGTTCATTATTTTATTACATCTCTAATTTAACAAAAACTAGTACAACTCAAATATGAGAATGACGAAAGTTGCAAAGTGCACTCTTACTCATCCTTGTCCCTTATATTATTAACCCCTATTTGATGAGGTGACAAGCTACAACTAGCAATTTTAGAATTAGTATGTTGGATTTTGCATTTGTGTTCATTTTTATTTGTTTCACTCATTTTTTCTATTGATATGGTGATCTAGAATAATGTGAATTTAGATCAATGCTTGAGAATGTGGAATAGGCATATTGTATCCATAAAAAAGTTGTTAGAAAAAACCTATAATAAAAAAAAGATATGTACAAACAACCTTGAAACTGTAAGTCAATGTTAGTAGGAAGATAAAGACTAAATTAAAATAATACTCCCATCAATGACTAATATATTCCTAGTAGAAAAAAAAACACCCACTAAAAATAAGAAGAGGCCCCTATTGTCCAATGCTCTCAAGATTCAAGATCTATGGATGGGATTAACTAACGGTAGTAATTTCTTTGTTAAATAGCTAATTTTGTTCTTCAAGAACAACATGATGGGAAACTAAATTAATGGTTGTGGGAGGATGTCTAAATTGGGTCATTTTCATGTTTAATTATTCTTTTTATGTATGGATGGAAATACAAAAACTATTCATCCCTTTCAACCATTTCCATTTGTTACGAGGCACATTACTTGGAACTCAATTATACATGATTCACTTTATCTATATTTTACCCCACTCCCTTGATCAATGTGCCACCTTAACAAAAATACTAAGATTATCTCATGTAAACCATACATTATACACATGTTTAAGAGAACATGGTTGCAGTCGAAATGCACAAAAGTTGTAAGTAAATATTCGTCATGTCATAGTTGATCATTCTTTCCTTGCTAATTACCAATGAAGATTTATTAGTTCAATATAATATCCAACTCAAGCATTGCACTCAATAAAATTCAACCAACAAAATTCATTCTTCCCCTACTATCCAACTCAAGCAGCTGCCATTTCTTTGTTTCTCTCATATGTTAAGGCACAAAACGTGTAAAGGTAATAGAGAAGCTAACCTATCAATATTTGAATCAGCATGACTATATTTCAAAATTGCCTGAGAAATTTCCAAAAGTAAATCTAATACAGTGTGCTCACATCCAGATTGACTAATGAAAAAAATGGATAAAATTTTCAACTCAAACTCTAAGAGCTTATGAGACTTACTCACAGAGCCTGGAAGTATCTGTATACACCTTCATAGCCTGAGTTGTTTTTCCATGCTTTGCATTGTAAGAATTGTAAGGCTCCAATAATGAAGCACCATGAAGAAATTTTAAATCTGCTTCAAAGTAACGACCAATGATTTCAAGGTCGCTACCTCCCATAGTCTGCAACATCTATTGCAGCTATGTTAGAATTCTAAGGAACTCAGCATTTTAAACATTGGATTGCATCAAATCATGAGAATAATTTTAGGCTATGAATAGATGGAGCAATAAGGATAATTAACATCAAGAAGAACTTCAATCTGTCTGCAGAGTGTTTCAGATCCTTGACCTCTTTCAGTACATAACTTCCTGTAGCTTTCCCATGGTCTCTTCTAATAGGACTTGCAGCAACTGCTCCATAAGGATCCCTTCCTATAACTTCATTATATGCAATAGGTCTCACACCACGCATCGATGGTGCATGCACGTTATTAGATTTGCTTGATTCTCTGGGAACTGTTGACAATTCACCATTAGAGCCATCAACTACTGCTCTGGCCTTAACCTTCTTAAGAGGCTTATGTACCTCTGGCTCATTTCATTCTTGCACTTTCCTTTCACTGCATCACCCTCTGACACAAAGGATGAAGACATCATTGTGATTTTTTTTTTTAGAATTAAGCACAATGATTTATGCTCTTGATGGAAATGCAGGACACACAAAAGAACAAAATTTTGAATGAAAATATAACAAGTGCAACATATTATAAACAAACAAAAAATAACATAAAAAGAATCACTAAGTCAAAACCAAATCAAAAGAAAGGATTTACAGAGACATACCTTTATCAGAAGTATTTGGTTTTGGCTTCCATTTTTCTTGCGGTTCGGACTTGTGTATTCCTGCTACTACTTCCTTCCCCTTCATTGATTGGTGTAATATGCTTGTGCCTGCTTGAACCTTTTCTAGAGACTGTTGACCTACATCATTTAAGCTCTTGCTCTTGACAGAGCTCTGTTTACTCTTTTTTGGAAGAGAATTTGAGTGGTTCATTGAGCCTGTAGAATTTGATGGCTGGGTCATTACTTGATCTTTCTTACCGTTACTGGAAATCATAATTGGATTCATAGGTTTTACATATTGAATTGGCTCAGGTTGTTTGATATCAAGGGCAAGTTCAGAATGAGGAGCTCCTAGAAGTTGAAGCTGCTCTTTATTTTCTTCCATTTGACCCTAGCCTGGTTGTATTCCATATAACTAAAAAACAAAATTTGAATGAAAATATAACAAGTGTAGCATATTATAGACAAATAGAAAAGCACATAAAAAGAATACTAAGTGAAAACCAAATCAAAAGAAAGGATTTGCGGAGACATACCTTTATCAGAAGTATTTGGTTTTGGCTTCCATTTTTCTTGCTGCTTGGACTTGTGATGACCAAGCACAAGAGTCCCTTGACAATGTCTTGCTAGATCTCTACAAGGTAAGCAGTACTTGGAAGGTATCATGCTAAGATATCTGAATTTGACTGAAAATTCATAAGTAACTTGAAGATAATGGTGGATGATTCCATGGAAAGAAGAATTTGAGTTTATATAGAAGCAAAGGATGAGAAAATGGTGTCCCAAACTCATCTTCCTCCAATGTGGGCCAAGCCACCATCCCATGTAAAATGAACACAAGTGCATGTTTCTCTCAGCTTCCATGAACATCTTACACAACCTTCAGATAGTTTCAATCAGATTTGGATGTCCATCTTAATTTCAAAGGACCAAAACTTGAACTAGTAAATTTGGAATATTTAAAATATATGTACAAAAAGTCTCCACCTCTAATAAACCAATACATCATTTACTTATTGCATGATATTAGAATGGATGGACATATATTTCCATCTAGAACATGTGAACCTAATAAGTGTAGGGAATACCTTTGAACCATAACTAAAAACATAGTTAAAATAAAATAAAACTAAAACTAAAAATGGTTCGATAGGACTTGCCTCTTCGTGTTCTCTTATTCATGTACAACTTCTTCCATAACTAGGTTTTCAATAAGTTCACTATTCAAATGCATTGGGACATCAAAGTTTGCAACTGTGATCTTTTCTTATGGATCTGATGTGTTTTTGGATCTCCTCTAATGCAGAATTGTTGGTGTTTACTCTTAGTTCTTTTTCCTTGGTAATTGCATGGTTATTTGATTTAGCTTTGGTTTCATCCATCAATCCTATCACAGGTGGAACTAATTCTACTTTCAAGGTTTAAAATACTTTCTCTAGAACATGAAAGTTCTGGGAAATAAAATTTTCACAAAATAAAAAACTCTATTTGCAAAAGATATAATAACATCAAGTCTATTGTTTACCTCTAGTGCCATGTAACCAAGATCCTGTATCACAATTCATGTCATTTGTTTTTGAGTCTTGGCATTAGCCACACCAAATTCTTCTAGCTTAAGTGTTAGCAACATGTTTTTTGCTTTTACATCTCTATGAACTATCTTCTTTGATTGAAGATAACTTAACTTGAAATAGTGATAACTTGTAAAATTATAATAGACACCACTTGAATAGCAAAATAATTGTTGTCAATCAAGATAAAAACAAATAACAGTATAAAAATATGCTTTACATACATATTAAGATACATAGCTATTCAAAAAAATTACCAAATGCCACTTAACATGCTAGTGCAAACTTCAAAGTTAACTATAGTAATAGTTGCAATTTTCCATAATTTTATTTGGAACAATATGACTGAAACTCACGCTCTTGAAAGGTCCAAATCTAAATGGATCACAATATCGAAAGAAAGTATTTTTCTTTGATTTTATGTAAAGTAAGAGTTTAGTGTTCCTCTAGAGAGATACTCTATAACAACACAAAAATAATTGGGTGGACCTTCAGTACTACCTTAAGTACCATTTGGATTAACTATAAGGTACAAGGAACCCGTTGAAGCTCCCAGAAATTGCAACACCAATTGAAAGGCATTCTTAGATCCCTCTTAAATGATGTTATAAAAGTACTGAACCTAGCAAAGGTAATGTAGGCTTCCAACCCGGCTTAGGGTAGTTCCTCTTCCAACTCAGAGAGTTGGAAACTCCCAAGCTCCTCAACCTTATAGAGGATCAACTTAGTTTTATGCAAACAAGAATCCATTAGATCATATGCAATGTACACATCATCAAAGGCATCTCTTCATGAAGGAGGTAGTATATCTCTTATGGAAACTACTTGTTATGCAAACATCATTACATCTCAATCAATACATACTTTCCTAGATAGCTCATTTGTACACAAGATAAGAAAGAAACTGATGCAAAACATCACAGAAATAAAACATGTGAAAGAGAAGAAAATATTGCAAAAGAGGGGATCAATCAGATTCTCACTGTCTAAGGCTATCTATACGACAATAATCATAATATTATAAATATGATTAAACAAACATATTATTATACATATAATTCTAACCCATTTTATCCAAGTTGACTATGTATTTTTATCAAATTGCACATAGTCACATTAAGTGAAACTGGAAATTCATTTCTACTCTGCATTATCAATGCATTTGCAAGGGAAGGGTGAAAAGGTGTGACACTTCCAACATGAAAAAGTTGAAACTAAACACATTAGAGTTTGACAGTGAGAGACTAAAAGTGAACATTCAACCACCGAGGAAAAAATTAACATTGGACAATCTTGATAAATCCCATCATGTTCCTTACAATATGAACATGGAATGGCATGACATGAACCAGAAAGTTTTGAAATAACAAGTTAATGCAAGAGTATAGTAAGACCTTGAATGGTAATTCTATATTAAGAGCATGGGATTTGTCTTGTATTTGTATATTGAATTCTCACACCCTTTTCTATGAAAGCAGTGCTCAAGAATTTACCATCCTAGATATTATCTGAAAGCCTATTAAAATATTTTAAGCTTTGTTGACTCAACTACATGAAATGATGATCCTGATCCAAATCAAACTTGTAAGAAAATTGAAAAAGAACCATGAGAAATCAGTCTGAATATATGTCACTAACATGACCATTTTATTACATTGGTGCCGATAAAAAACAATTTCTAGGATATACTTCATGCGACAAAGAATTAATCTTGAAAGGTGTAATAATTAGGTTAATACAAATTCATGAAAAGAAAAGAAAATTATAAATGCTTCTGAGTTAAGGGTCTACACTTTAAAATATATTCTCCTCGGTACTATAGGATATCATTAAAGTTTAATATCTCCAATTTCATATGAAATTAGTAACTACTGGAAAATAATGACTTTTGGGACAAATAAGAATGATGAATAAATTACATGAAACCCACACAATATGCCAATTTGGGAAACGAGGTAAGGCAAAGCTCTGATATGATAAATAGCAATGCACAGATAGAAAGCACTATTAGTAACTCGTAAATAGGTTAAAAAGTTGGAAAATAGAATGAACAACAACAATAAGATAATACATTTGCAAATCCCATCTCAAGAATCAATAGAATAGAAGATCCTTTCCCATGCCACAAGACAATTGGAAATTGCCAGCATGTATTATTATGGCCTCTAACAAATATGTTCCTTCTCCAATAAAGCTTGTGATAATTTTGCAAAAGTTCCCAAAAAACTAGAATGTTTGTTTTCATTACTAGTTACATCCTATGCCAATGGGTAGAGTTATTATAAACTTATTCAATTCAATAATAAAATAATTTGAAGAAAATATACTGCATGGATTCAACAGACATATACTCAACAAGAAACAAAAAATTTAGTTCTTCCATTATCAAATATTGAGTAACCAAGTGTGGTAAATAGTGTATTCTTATATACATATGAAGTTGAACTCCATACAAGTTCGAACTACCTAAAATTGTAGCAGTCTTAACACCCTAAGTTTCAGTCTATATTATGTAACGATGTAATTATCTCATGGTAATAACCTTGTAAGGAGCCTTACCAACACATATTGGAACATATAAAGATTTACAATTTGCAAACTTCACAGGAAGCAAGCACCTCCTTTGGTTGACATAGGATGATGAGGAATGGAAAAAGATTATGAACATGGGGATAAGTAGGTAACACATTTAAAATAGGTGTTGTTAGCATGTTGAACTCCCACAACCTAAGAATCCATGACATTCAAGAATATGGGATAATTCCTTAGGGCACATGTGTTTCATCCATAATGCAGGAATAGTAATTCTATAAACCACCCGAGTCTTTTCGGTACTGTAACTTAATTCTTAGTGGAATATCAATGAAGATGGCCCAGGATACCTTGACTAGTAGCATGGATGTATGTTCAATTAATTTATGCTTAGAAGCTTATGTATATGAAAAAGAGCATTTGAAGTAGGATGGAGTAGGGATATATCGTCACTCTGCAACTTTCATACAACAACCAAAATTGCGCACCCATACTTTGACAATTTCTTAAGGGGAGCCTTTATTTTACTCAACTCCTCTAGTCATGGAATTTGTCAATATCTGACTCCTTCCAGGACCAATCCTACCCACCAGGGCTGTAATTTGGCTTCAGCCTTTCCCATCTAACTAGATTTTGCAATGGTCACATGTCATGGGTGCCCTTCACTTTGCCAATTACTAAAATCATAAGCTAAGAATCCAATAATATAATGGCATTCAAGACACTACAACAGAAAGACAAAAAGGTTTTAGTTACAAAAACATTCCCTTGATTAGAAGAAGAATACTCTTTGACTTCTACTGGAAAATATGATAAATAAATAAAGGTGATACAGAGATCAATTTACCACTATCCCATCTGAATAGAAACTTGCCACCTAATTTAAACAAATTTCCAATACAACTAGTCATATGTCATGCCATAATAGCATACCATGTCCATGGCCCCTTTCTATGAATGATATAGAGCTATGCTATTTATGTTTCAACGTTAAACTATAGGTATATCTACCAAGAGTTCAAAATACAATGGAAAACCAATATTTATTAATGAGAGACAAAATATAATTAATTTGTGTACTTACATTCATTTCATTAACTTGAACAATGCCAAAAGGGAAACAAAAATGATAGATGAGATGTCAAGTGTGACTGCTTTCAAAAAAATACCTACAGTACATGAAAAAACAAATATATGTCCTCAGGGTTCATCCTGTAGTGGGGAGGGAGGGGGCTGTTTGTTTACAATCCTAAGGGACAGTGGGAATTGACTTATGCTTGGTGGTTAGTAGTGACCACCTATAATAACATAGAAGCATTAGCTTTAAATCAAGTGATAAAAATTCTAAGAGCCAGGTGGATTCATAAACTTATTACTAATGGAGACTCGACGATTATCATTTTGCAAAATTAGAGACTTGACTCCCTATACATTGTAATGGCTTGCAAGAATGATCTCTAGACCTAGAATTCAAAGAATTGTAAGTATTTTGACTTGGGGAATACTATCAAATCCTCTGATGAGTCTGATCATTAAACAAGGACACGGATTCAATGGAAAATAAGGGTATGCTATAGAATCAAGGATTTCTGGAACAATATGCAGATCTTATCACTGATTTGCACCCATGAATATTGACAATATAAAAATTAGGAATTGCATGCACCTCGAATTGCAGGACAAGTTGCAAAGTTCACCATGCCACATGAAATGGAGTTTAACTTCTCCCTGATGTATTCTTGCTTGGGCAGCATATTGAATTTATGGGCGATGAGATGGGTTATCGTAGTAGAGGTGGTATATATCAGGCTTGTATGGGGTGTTTCTTCATTCCGTCAACACTACTATGCATCCTAGTAGTTGAGTAGAGATATGTAGAACTCCAAATAGCTCAACATCAAGGGGAAGCAATGGATGCATATGCATACTTGAGGAAATATGTGAGGAGGTTTTGCAGTTTAGACTACAAGAGAACACCAAAGCTCAAAACAGAATGATTTGGGATCTTCTTCATTACAGTGGTCCAACCTGTTGACCTAAGGCATTTTAGGACATGGGAGAAGGTAATCCAACTTGATTTTCAATTTTAATGTTTTTTTAGGAACATTTGAGCCCTTGGGTATCCAATATTTTGAGACTGCATTTCCTCACTACTCTGGGTGGAAACCCTCCTAACTTCACAAAGTTGTGAGACTACCTCTGCTACAATGGATGGTCATAGGAATATAAGTCATATTTCATGTAAAATAGAAAAAAATTGCATGGTAATAAGAAGGATGGTGCACAAGACTGAATATCTTCAAGTAGCAGTATCCCATTTCAACAATAGATTGTTTTCACAATTACAATTTCAACTGGTTCGAAATTCAGTGCTAGAAGTCAAAGTGGCAATACAAGGTAAACAAATTAAGAAAATAGTTGCAGTTTTAGACTTAGCCAAATGTTCAAATTCAAAGACTTCTCCCCATCAAGACTCATTCATCTCCACAAAGGAAGTGGTTATGGAGGAAGACATAGTCCAACAGAGACATGGAGATATGGAAAATGAAGAAACAACTCTAGTGTTCAAAGAAAAGGATCAGCTGGAAGCCCACAGTGGGTAACATTTTCTCTAAAACATTAAGCTTTTATCTATTATTACTCGATAATAGTATTAGGGCAGTTATATTGAAGTAAGGCATTCAGTTTTGTGAAGAAAAATGTAAGGGTAATGCTCGCTGTAGACAGACATCTGTTAATTTTCATACATTTTAATTTCTTGTGAGTACATTCCCTGAATAAATTTAGTAACTAATTTTATAGTGCATCTGTAGCTTTCTTTTAATACAAAATCTATACATTTCAATTAAGAGAAATAGAACATGCATCCCACAAGAGTGAAAATTTAAGTCATGCTCCCCACTTCAAAGTTGTTGATTCTAAAAAATTATCCTACTAGTTAATGATACATAGCTTGAAAATTCCCCAAGATGAACCACTTGCTATGCTTGGATAAAATGTCCTTTCACTCACTTCACAGAGTTCCAGGTTTCACTTTTTTCTTGCCCACTTATTGTACTATAGAGATATATCCCGTGCCCTGTCTACTCCACGAACTATATCCCGTGCCCTGTAAGCAAGAAAAATAAAATCAACACATATTTAAAAAAGAATTGAATGAAATAATAAAAGCATGCTTATTGGGAAAAATAAAATAGCTTACTGGGAAAATTTTCTCAAAAGGGGAAAACTGTATCCAATTCCTTTGTAAAGCATTCTACTTCATTGAACCGTTGGCGCAATTCACAAATTAGAGAAATTAATAGATCTGAGGAACAATCAAAGGTTCTAATCTCCAATATAGTGCGAAAGTTACCTAGAGACGACATGGATTATTTATTTGTACCTGGTGTTGTGGAAAATGAAGAAATGTGCTCAAGTGAATGATTTGGTTCCCTAAAGACTATTGAGGAAATAATTGAATCTCGTTCCTCTTAATTCTATCTTTCTTCTCCTCCCCTCATTCAGGAAGATATACTACATCGACGCCAAAATATGGAGGAAGAATTCATGTAGATTTCTTTGGACTCATACTCTATAGCTTCATCATCTGACAGTGAGTCTATTAGTGATGACCAATATTTATCTAATTCCTCTATTTATATAGACAGGAAAACTATTTCCCATGCAGAGGCAGATACAGATGATGATAATGCAAAGGGTGAATCTAATGTAGTGCTTGGGGATTTCAACGAAGTAAGCATAAATCATCAACATAGTTCATTGTTTGAGGATCCATCCTTAAACGCTCATAGTTGTCTAGCTATAAATGCAACAGAAGATTAAAAAATGGAACATGCACTATTTTCTTGTGCAGACGATATTTTGGTAGATGCAGGTGGTGGGAGGCTTCCTCAGACTGTGAATAAAGGTCTGTCATGCACATTTAAGACATAAGGAATGAGGAAGAAGAAAATAAGGGTTGTACTTTTGGATGAAGATAAGTTTTTGATGTGGAATTTGAATAGACTCAAGATGCTTCAAGCTCTTTATGTGTAAGCAACCTAAAAAATTGTGTGACACAATTGGCTTCCACATGCAATGGGCTTGATGAATTAGATGGAAGCAAACAGATCGTCTTGAGTTCTTTTAATAAGGTGAAGCATCCATATACAAATTTTGCTGAAACTTCAGATTCCAACATTAAAACATTAGAAACGTATGTAAGTGTAGAGTTAGATGATCCTCTTACACAATATTTTCATCATCGGATTTTTGATGATAGGTTATCAGAGAGTTGCCTATATCATGTTTCCTGCAATTGTATTTGTCTATGGGAAGATGATCTTGATGAAAGGTAAACTACATAGTTTATTAATTTTTTTTTTGAGACCCTGATATTCATTTTCAATCACATTTATATTTCAGACACTGCAAAACCCCTTTTATTATTTGTTCTCATGTTTTGTCTTATAGAACACCAAAACATTTAGAGACCCTTCTTGCAGCCTTAATTACATAAACTATTTTAATTCCTGAGAGTTGTCAGACATAGTCATTACTCTTTAGTTCTAGATTTTGAGGTAATGTTACCAAATTAACACTTCTTTTGCAATCGTCGAATGCTTTGTACATCTTTTTGCTAACTGAATTCTTGGTGACCGTTTACTTCATCACCCAAGTTAATTACCTGTTTTCACCGTCCTTATACATGGTTTTCTAACCATTGTTATAGTTCTCTTTGAATTATAATTTCTTGTTCTCTTGTATTACCCCCAACAATATATAGTTCATATACTATTTATGGCACCTTTTTCTTTCTTCATAGATGCCATATGTTTTCCCTTCCATTGTGACATCTACACGTTTCTTGTCTACTAGTAATCTATTATGCCCTTATGCTAGACTGCAGTTCCACATCTTTCCTTTACCTGCAGAACTAGTGGAAGGTCTAGGTTTCCTTCTATATTGTTGTTTATAGGATGTAGCTTGCCACTAAGGCCTATGTGATCTCTTTTGCCGCTTGAGGAGAGGTCTAGTTTGTTCATGTTGTTGAGATCTCAAGGGATGGGGGATGGCCTCTTAGGTCTGCATTGAGAGTCTAAATATGTGTTGATGTCGGTCTGTCTCTTATTGCCCCTCCTTGGATATTTCCCCTCCTTGGAGGTAGCATCATGAATAGGGAAGTGACCTGCTAGGTAGGATCTAGTCTGGTAGGAGGATAAAGAACATGGGATGGGAACCTAAGATTTGTCCAAACATTTCTTTCATGATGAGAGCAAGGAAACATGGTGGGGTTAGTGAAATAAAGTTGAAAGGGAGCTCGTCTAGTCTTAAAATAAGCAATAGTATCTCTTTGTGATCCTATTGCAAAATCTAACATATTGACACAAGTGATGGTTAGCCAAAATAGTTAGTGTTAGTCATTGAGTAACTCCATGAATGCTTAACTCTTTGTAAAATGTAGTTTTTTTAACACTAGTTTGGGTGGAAGTCACATTCCATTGACTAAACCTATCATAGTTTCTAACTCAACAAACATGACAAATCTTTTCAAAGTGGGGGTGAATGTGGAAATTGGATTCATGGTGACAACGATGTTGAAGAGCTAGATAATTGGTTTGCAATGTTCTAATAGCCAAAATGGAACTACCACTACGGTAATTGAAATAATTAAAACATAAAATAAAAACAAAGAGTCAAATAAAAGATAAGAGTGGGAGACCTTGCACACCTAGGGTTGGATTTCCCTTGCAGATGGAAGCAATGGAGGAAGGCTTATTTGATAACAATAATAAGCTAGCTGATTGTATTAATAATAAGATTAGAGATACTTATGATAGGGGGAAGACTCCTATATATATATCAATAGAGAGGTAAAAACCCAGGAAAACCCATACTTAAGGCTTAAGTAACTAGTAAGAGTGATTAGGCCCCTATTATAAAAAATTCCCCTTATAGAATATTGGAATATGAAACAATAAATTCCTAGTGCGAGAACATACTTCAAAATCATGAGCACACACAAAATAACTCATGTACACAAGATTCTGGTACCCTATAATTGTTATCCTCATTTTGTATGGGTGTTCTGGAAAATGCAACAAGAATCCATGTGGTTCAGGTATGAGTACTTTGAAGTTTGGATGACAAAAAAATATGATTTTCACTTTTGGGCACATTACAGTCACTGGCCAGCATGCAAGAAACATTAGGAAATGATGACAAAGCAGTACTATGCATTTGCAACAAAAAAATAGACATTTTTATATTCAACAACTAAAAGAAATAGATGTTACAACTTGCAAAATTTGGAGAAGAAGGTGTGTAGAGAACGTTGGACAGTCATGATAACCATAAATAAGCAATTTTGGGCAAGGTAGATCATGACTACAACCAGCACTAAACATGATTAAAACAACCCTCACAATGTTTATAACATTGACTATAACTAGTAGTTGTTCACTGGTGAACACTAAGGAGTGTTAAGACATCTGCTAGGCTTCCATTCTTGTTGTGGTTAGCACCACCCAAATGGCATGTTAAAACAACATGATGATAGGTGCAAGTTGTTACGGAGAGAAATTCCTATGGCTTGGGGTACCACAACAGACAGCTTTGACTCTAGAAATCAATCTTTCCCAATATGCAATATAAATAAAATGTCTAACACTAAAGGATCAAACCTCGTACCTTATTCCAGACGGTTGAAGTAGATCCCCGTTGAGCTTTCCAATCTTCAGCTTGAATTTATATAATACTTCCTCAACAACAAGTAAACAATACAAGCATACTATATATCATGGTGTTAGATTGATTCTAGCATATATAATCAATAATGTAAAAGCATTTGACATATTCCAATGGATACAATATTCAATCAAATACAAATCATTGGATAGGAAAAGATAGTTCTTATTAATATAAATCAGAGATTACAAGATAGATACAACCTCTGACGGCACGTCTGCGAACAGGAGAAACTGAATCCCCCACTTGGGCCTCCACCACCTCAATCCTCCATCTCACGATAGCAAGCTCACTAGCAAAAGGCAAGCTTGGGAAGAACACAAAAGTGCTCCAAAGGGACAAAGGGATGCAGACTCAAGTATAAATTCCAGCAACAATGGACTATAGTTTCGTTGCTTTCAATCTCTCTATATGCCTTCAATGTACCAAGGGGTTCCTTATATAGCTTCACAAGGGATAATGAAGGGTCGAATCCGAGCGATCTCAAGGCATATGGAAGGCCAGGAGTCGAATGAGTCGGATCCATGTCAAGGAAAACTCCAAAAGGATTTGGATTATGCACACATCCCAATGTACGCGGTTATAGGGGTCAAACCCACGTATGTACGTGGTTATCGGGTAAAAAGCCACGTATATCATTTTTCATATAGTTTTAGGGATGATCAAGGAAACATCAAAGGATAAAATATGGTCCATGGGGTCTAAAGAGTCTGCAGCGGGACAGGGGAAGGCCATACAAAGTGTGATTCATCTAGAGTGGTGAAATACGCTATAACAGATGCCCCCTAATGTGTGATGTCAGAGGGGTCATACGATGACCAAAATACATTATAAGTCCATCCCAGAAGTGGAGTGATGAAGGATCCCAAATGGAAGACCAACCACCCAATCATCATAGTACAATAATACAACTCTGCATATAACTACAAGTACATATAGCAGTCCCGGATACATAAGAGTACAATGGCCATGAATAGGCATAATACATGATATCACATATGTGGTCATCACCACGTACAATATACATAGATCAGAATCTCCATGATGAAGATATACAAAGGACCATGATCTCCAAAATGGCTGAAGATATACAATAGATCAAGATCTCCATAGTGGCTGGAAATGTCTGACATACACTGGAATGAAGTCACGAGAGCTAAAATCTCATGAACACTGGCACGATCAAGGAGGTAGCATATAAGAGATGCCACCAATCTGGAAGGTCTTCTACACAAACTGCTACGAGTACATGTCCTACTATGGGAGTAGAGGTGTCAAGGTTGAACATAGTAGTCCATCGTCTGATTACCAGTCATTGATGTATACCGTTAATAGACGCGAGATTACCCACCGATAATGAAAATGGGAATCAAGGTACTAGAGTGCAAAATAACAAGTGTGAATAGATGTTGTGAGGTCGAACACTTGAGAGAGTCCATCGATCAGGGGACATTGATGTATTCCCAAGAAACTGTCGATGGCGAGAGAACCCTCCACTGATGACTGCAAGTCTCAAGGCACTCAAAAGTACTCTAGATTCCAATCCCAGAATAAATGATCTGAAGTCGATGGGATGAAATCCGCTGGAAGGAGGGCATTAAGGCATCCCCCATCATCCAACATGAGGTACTCAGCAAAGCTGTCTAATGTGGAAGGACTTGATCATAAGGTGCACGAACCAGTAACTATACTGGGAATGGCCGACGTGCAAAGTCAAGATAATTGAGGAATGGTCGACACAGGTTTCAAATTCCTTCGAACAAGAGCATAACGACGTATGGTGACTGAATGAAGGCAGCATAGACTCGATATACAAACTGGGACATCTCTGTGACACAGGAGGCATCAACAGAGGCTCCACAGGGACTAGAAGCTTAACCAGTCGGTGGAGATAAACTCAGATAAATGAGTACAGATCCTAAATCAAACTATAACCCAACCAATGGATGTGATATACAGTGCTCTGTTCGAAGGTGACACGACTCGACAGCTACCAAAGATAACATCTTTCCTTGTCCGACTTTTTGGTTTTTTGATTTTTTTGGACTTTTTCAGTTATTTGAAAAGCTTGAAAAAAGAATAAACTAGCTTTATAGTTATAAAATAGGAGGAGACGAGTGTCCTCAGGGCAAACAAACTAGTTCCAAGCAGTGGAACATACCTATGCTCAATGCAAGGATACATGTGTAGGATATCGACACTTAGGGAAAATCCCCTCCCGGTAAAAAGGGAAATCAAGCTGTGAAGGATATAAAAAATGGCTCTGCGTGGCTAGACATGAGACAAGCTCGGGCTATATGGTTGAAACACAATGTCAGGGGAGCCGGCATAAAGCTCAATAAGGTAGGCAAAGCTCATGATAATGCATTCACAACTTGACATAAGGGAGTCCTGAGGGAAATAGTCTAGCATAAGATCAAGAGGAGTATGAGGCTCTTGCAAAATGTCATGGCAGTACTATACAATGGACTCCCAGACCTAAGAGAGAACTCACGGCATGGGCACGAAATGCAAAGGGGAGCTAACTAGGGCACCCATGTATAGGAAAGCTCTACCATTCACATAGTACCACTTCTAACAGTAGCATGAAGGTTCCGTGATACCATGGAATGGGTTCATACCTAAGGTTAAGATGGAACAGTCATAAGGCAATGCATAAGTGCAAGCGGATGTAATATCCTAACCTATATGCCAGTTCAGACATAATACATGTGATAGGCATGAACAGGTCGAAACCTCAGAGAGAGTGTACAAAAATTGGATCCTACATGACAACCATATTAGACCAAAACAACCCAAAATAGTCAATAAAGAATCCACACTATAGGATATAGGGAGGAATGATCATGAAAACCGCACCCAAAGGAAACAATATGGTGAACGATAGGACATGAAAAGAAACGTAAGGTGTAGACCCAATGTTCATGCATCCACTACCACCCCCATGAGGGTGACCACTGGTGTAAAGACCGAGAGAAGGGAGTCAACATCCTCCACAAATGGATTAGAGGGAAGAATATGACCATTCCCAAATCTATGAGCAGGGTAAGGGGCTATGATGCCCCCAAGTCTGACACCAGGGTCCATACTAGGACCAAGGGCGAGTGATAGAATACCAAGAATGCCGAAAATAAAAGGACCCAAACTCAAGAGAGCATAAATATACTCAAGTAACCACGATCCCAAAAACCAACTAGCGCACAAAGAGCACACTCCTAAGAAAATCTACAGCCAAAATACAAGCAAACCAAGGGGAGGATATGTGAGCTCCCGAATGCAGTAGGTATGTCTCTCCTAGGAGAGGCTCGAAAATCCCATACACTACAAGTGGAGGTATGTAACCAATTATAGTGGCCCTCAGCTTCAACGCATAAAGCGACTGTGTTGTCCAACCTCTACCTGGCTGGGACACCTGCAGAATAACCTCTACAAATACCCCCTCGATATCCTATGTAAGGTCACTAAGGTCACCTCAATATAATCAAAGCTTAGGCGGACAGTTGCAGGTGGGATTGATCATATGGGCAGGGTAGCAAAGCCCAAAACTCTCGAAAGAGCCCCCAGATATGAATAAAATCCTAGAAATATCTCTGGTGCCACTCAGTTATGACTAGGGGTCATCCCAATCAATAACCGCTCACACTGCCTCGTGCTTAACTCCCGTTTGAGAGGAGGATCCTGAGAATGATGGTTATACCAAGGATTTCACACACTCCCTGGATAGACACCTAGATGTTGTTGTTTAGTGATCTTGGAGAATTGACTTACAATGAACTATTCCAAGATCCTAAAACCTAAGCTTGTTGGTGCACCCTAGAAAGGAAAAGAGTGTAATTCATTTTAATATGTGTTGATTTTAATTGGCTGTAATTACTCAAAGGGAAATGGCCATGCAACTAGTGAAGTTATGACTCAGCAGTGAAGTAAATATGCACACCATAACAAACAATGCTAAGTGCAATCTTTGTCAAATGAAAAATAGGGTATGCCACTACATGAGATGCATAAATATATATTCCTTTATGAATGCCAATGCAATCCTTCCTATATGAAATCCTAAACACAACTCTCATCCAAGCAATCCAATGCAAGTACCTCCTCAAATCCATATCTAAGATGCAACTAAGAGTGCAACTACTTTGTATTTTTCAATATAAAAGAATGAAAAATGCAATAAAAGTCATCTAAAACTCTCAGTCTCTGTAGCAAGTATAAAAGACAATCCCAACAAGACACCAAGACAAAAAGAGTAATGCACTAATGGCAAAACAAAAAGGAAAAAATGACTAAAACTACTTTCAAAGAAAAATCAATGAAAAAGCAGTCTCTGGTCACAAAAGAAGCATCCAACAGAAAACATCAGACCCAAGGAAGAACCAACCACACTCACAACCCACCCAACAACTTCCCATAACATCAAAACTCACCAAAAGGGAGGATGTACACGACTGTTTAAAGAACAGCTGCGTATATACGTGACTTTTGGCCAAAAACCCGCGTGGATAGACACATATACACGACTTTTGGCCAAAAACCTGCGTATATAGGCACATATATGCAACTTTTGGCCAAAAACCTACGTGGATAGATGGATTTTTGTCCAAAAACCTACGTGTATACGCGACTTTTGTCCAAAAACCTGCGTATATAAGCACATATAGGCGACTTTTGGCCAAAAACCCGCGTATATAGAGAAGGTAGTGGTAAAAAGCAGGCCAAGGGTCAAACAAATAAAGGGGAGTGTCAATGGATGAACATACTATAACATGCAACACAGAAACAAGGAGAAATAGAGAGCAAGTCAATAATATCAAGCCCATTATGCCCCCAACCCCAAATAAAAACAAGGAACATCCCCAGCAGAGTCACCAATTCTATTACGGAGATAAATTCCCATGGCTTGGGGTACCACAACAGACATCTTTGACTCCAGAAATCAATCTTTCCCAATATGCAATAGAAATAAAATGTCTAACACTAAAGGATCAGACCTCGTACCTTATTCTGGATGGTTGAAGTAGATCCCTGTTGAGCTTTCCAATCTTCAGCTTGAATTGATATAATACTTCCTCAACAACAAGTAAACAATACAAGCATACTATATATCATGGTGTTAGATCTATTCTAGCATATATAATCAATAATGTAAAAGCATTTGACATATTCCAATGGATACAATATTCAATCAAATACACATCATTGGACATGAAAAGATAGTTCTTATTAATATAAATCAGAGATTACAAGATAGATACAACCTCTAACGGCATGTCTACGAACAGGAGAAACTGAATCCCCCACTTGGGCCTCCGCCACCTCAATCCTCCATCTCATGATAGCAAGCTCACTAGAAAAAGGCAAGCTTGGGAAGAACACAAAAGTGCTCCAAAGGGACAAAGGGATGCAAAATCAAGTATAAATTCCAGCAACAATGGACTATAGTTTCGTTGCTTTCAATCTCTCTATATGCTTTCAATGTACCAAGGGGTTCCTTATATAGCTTCACAAGGGATAATGAAGGGTCGAATCCGAGCGATCTCAAGGCATATGGAAGGCCAAGAGTCGAATGAGTCGGATCCATGTCAAGGAAAACTCCAAAAGGATTTGGATTATGCACACATCCTAATGTACACGGTTATAGGGGTCAAACCCGCGTATGTATGTGGTTATCGGGTAAAAAGCGTATATCATTTTTCATATAATTTTAGGGATGATCAAGGAAACATCAAAGGATAAAAGATGGTCCATGGGGTCTAAAGAGTTTGTAGCAGGACAGGGGAAGGCCATACAAAGTGTGATTCACCTAGAGTGGTGAAATTCGCTATAACACAAGTCATAAGTGAATTTGGTGGGATAAGTACTCCTTAGAGAAGGAATTCTTTGTTAGCCAGTGCATCTCCATAGGACATGTTTATGGAAAGTTGGAAACAATCCAGAAAAGCACACTTTAGACTAACAAGAAATGGGTAGGAGCACATGTTGCCTCCAAGTCACCCCATCATTTCCTCCAATACCACTTACATTTGGATGCTTCCCTAATAGCTATGTTTCAAGAAAAAAGTTCATATGCAGATAATTTCATCATGATTTTTACCATTTGAGAGAAAATGTTATTGCTTTGTTATTGCTTCAATTCACACCTTACATAAATACATATCAAGTTGTGGGTGGGTGTATCTTAAATATAATTTTTTCCTTTCAATTGACGTGGAATTGAATCAAAACGTTCATAAATACATATCAAGTTGTGCGTGGCCGTATATTAAATATAAGTTTTTCCTTTCAATTGACATGGAAGTGAATCAAAACGTTAATAAAAAATAGTGGAAACCAAGAAGAGTTTCTAGAAATAGGGTCTTATTAGACTCATGTAACTTGTGATATATAGAAGAGAGAAAACACTGAAAGGACAAGATACCAAGTACTTCGAGACAGAGGTTTAAGATAGGGAATGACCAATTTAAATAGAAAGGCTTGGCAATATAACTACACACTGTATTCCTCATCTTGTAAACTGTCATATTCCCCAAAGAATCAATCCTTGAAGTTGTTATTCGTTCCATACTCTCATGTATCATAAATCTAAAGGGACCATATAAGGATACAAAGTAACTGATACAAAATAGTGGAAACTATGAAGAGTTGCTAGTACTAGGGTCTTATTAGCCCCATGTAACTTGTAATATATAGAAGAGATATTAAAACACTGATAAACCAAGAAATCAACTACTTCAAGATAGAGTTTTAAGATAGGAAAAGACCAATGTAGGAAGAAAGGTTTGGTAGTGTAACTATACACTTCCTACTTCCTCATCTTGTATATGATCATATTCCCAAAAGCATCAAACCTTCAAGTTGTCATTCGTTACATACTCTCATATGAGTTGGTAACTCCATATAAAACACAAATCATAGAGATGTAAGGTACACAATGCACAAAGAGTTTAAAGGAAAGGGAAATAACTCACATTTTCCTTAATTTTCAATTGACGAGAATGGAACCCTTGTAACCATTGAAAGTAAAATATTTATAAAAAACAAAAAATATGCGCTTTACCAGTGATTAATCCTCCTAATGTGAGATAATGTAAGGGAAAATAAACTAAATTTAGAATATAAACACAACGAGGAGCCTTGAGACCATTGCATAATTTCTAGAACACACACTAACTGTGTGTGTAATCACACTTCGTTGGAAACATTATAGGCTTTTCGACATTATTAGCTCGAGTAAGTTCATACTTTCCTTACTACTAGCTCTACTATAAGAAGTTCTAATACAAACCTAAGTCTTTCACTTCAGGCTGTGGGAATTGTGTATTTGTTTATCTTATTTAGTGCATATGTGATGTCACGTCCCCAAGCCTCCGACCGGCAAGGAGGACGCGATCCATGGCATTAACCAAGCATACTAACAGCCTCATGAACATGTACAGGAAGTAAAATGGCAAAACATAATGCTGAAGTAGAATGCATTGAAGCAAAAACATGCACATATACAATTGCTCATCATACACAGCTGAATTAATTCATCTTGCACAGCGGAAACAACATGCATTCACACAATCATTATTTCAACATGTTCATTTCTATTTAATTAACAGTAATTATAGAATTGCAGAGGTAAAATGCACAAGATTACTTATCTTATGAAATCTTTGCTCCGCAACCAGCTACGTCACTGCAACGTTCCACCCAACCACAGGCCAGCGTGCTCCTCAATCTCTCAGCAACGCTGCCACCCCCTAGCTGGGCATGATTCTCCAAGGAATAAGGGAACTAGCAAGCTTACACATAGCCAGGATACACAAAAACACACAGCCAAGCCAACCAAGTTGGGTTTATCAGGCCATTAAGGAGTTGATGAAGGAAATTTGCTAAGCTGGTGAGCTCATTACAGAGCCAAGAACACCTACACTCGAACTAGCCTGACCTCTAAGACACCCATCCACACCCAACACAAGGAATCAGTCCCTTCTCTGCTACACAGTCCCTCAGGCCCTGCATTCCCTTCCAATGCTATTCAGGGGTGATGGAGAAGAAGGCCAGCCCTCTAGCTCTGTCTGTGTGGTTTCTAGCACCAGGTTTATCAAGCAACGAAGCCAACACCCTTACTCCTCACACAGTCCAAAGACCAACAATTGCACTCAGGCAATTGATTCAGCTCTCACGGATTAAACAGGGAAAAATGAATTACATAGCCCCAAACGTAACAGCAAAAACAGATCACAATGTGGAGAAAAAACACATAGTCCTGAAGCTTATCAGTGAGCACAACTCTCAGCAGGGAAAAAAACGTCCCAAATAGCTTGTGCGTGAGGCCAAAAGTCACTGAGACAGTCAAAAACGTGAGTGGCCCTTCACAGCCATGGTAAAAACACATGAAACCACCAAATCGTGAATGGAAAATGCACCAGCAACTCCAAAAACGTGAGGAAGACAACCCAATCCCCAGCACTATCAAAACGACCTCCCATCCATGGGGAAAAATGAAGCCAACAGCCAAAAACGTGGAAGGAAAAAAACAGGAAAAACTCCAGCTGCTCCCCAAAACGTGAGGAAACTGAAAAACGTTGATGCCTGGCAGAATGGCATACGTTTTTGGACATTTTTTTTGCCAAGGAAGTCAGAACACGTTTTTCAAAAATGGGTCTCTGCCCAATTCGAATTTGGTTGCCCATACTCTTCCCATTCCATGCAATAACTAACTCAACCACATTCTGGCAGAAATAACTGATTTGGGGAAAAAGACAAGAAAGGTAGTTGACAGTTTGGTGGGTTTTCTCATAGACATTTGGCTTTTCCCCATTGGTCCATAGGTTAAATATTTCACCCCCCTTATCCTTAGAAAATCATGCCCCATTCGATTTGGTTTCCGCGACCGTAGCTGGTTGTGTCCATTAATTAATTATGATGCATATTTACATGATGGCCAACATAATATATGCCGCATGCCCCGATATACCATCGGTGACAATTAAATCCAAAACATAGCATTACCGATCAATGGTGGGGCTTTGGCCTTTAGCTCCGCACCATGATCATTACAATATATACATCATGTACATTTAATGTAACGGGGTCAAAACCGGGGCATTCCATTCCCCTCCCCCTTCAATAGCACTGTCCTCAGTGCTCACAAAATTTGAACAAAATGCTACATTGGCATCGCCTCAGTGTTCCGCAGAATTGAACAAAAATGGATGTGCCAATCGCATGGCATCCTCCAGCTCCCATGTAGCCTCTTCAGGTCCGAAGTGCTCCCATTGCACCTTTACCTGACCTATGGCTCGGTTCCGGAGCATTGTGACCTTCCTGTGGAGGATGCGCATTGGCTCGATTCAGAACTCTCCCTCGGGTTCCACCTGAATCACATCCCAATTTATCACATGGTTAGGATCATGTACATATCTCTTAAGCAAAGAAACATGAAAAACATTATGAGCTCTAGTGCTAGCAGGCAATGCAAGTCTATATGCAACTGGCCCTATTCTTTCAAGCACTTCAAATGGCCCACAATATCTCGGTGACAACTTGGCACAACTTCCAAGCTTCAAGGAACTCTTCCTTGCCCTCACTCTGAGGTAAACATGATCCCCAACCCTGAACTCTCTGTTCACCCTATGCTTATCTGCATAGCTTTTCTGTCTGTCCTGTGCTGCTTTCAGCTTCTGCTTGATCTTTACAACCTCTTGCTCCATCTCCTTGAGCAATTCCGGCCCAAGCACAATCCTGTTCACTGGATTATCCCAAGTCACTGGTGTCCTACACCTTCTCCCATACAAAGCTTCATATGGACTCATCCCCAAGGATGCTTGCTGCCCATTGTTATAAGAAAACTCTACCAAGTGTAGGTAATCTTCCCACTTGGTTGGTTTGTCCATTACATACATGCGAAGCATGTCTTCAAGCACCTGATTAACTCTCTCGGTCTGACCATCTGTCTGAGGATGGTATGCAGTGCTGAAGTTTAGCTTTGTACCCAAATCTGCAAACAACCCCTTCCAAAAGTTGGAAGTGAACTTGACATCTCTGTCAGATACTATTGCCTTCGGTAATCCATGCAATTTGAATATCTCCTTCATGAAGATCTTTGCAATGTCACCAGCCTCATACGTAGACTTCACTGGTATAAAATGCGCTGCCTTTGTCAACTTGTCTACCACAACCATGATGCAATCATGTTGTCTCCAAGTCATTGGCAATCCTGTAATAAAATCCATGGAAATAACTTCCCATTTCCATTCTGGAACTGGCAAAGGCTGCAACAAACCTGCTGGATGTTGATGCTCAACCTTTACCTGTTGAAATTTCATACATCTTGAAATGTACTCAGCCATGTCCTTTTTCATACCTGGCCAGAAGTACTGCTTTCTAGCCGTAGAAATTGTCTTCTGATATCCTGGGTGTCCAGAATACGGAGCTTGATGGATTTCATCCATGACAACTCTCCTCAAATCTGCCACACATGGAATATAAATTCTGCCTTTATAAGTGAGAATCCCATCTCCTTCCAATTTATATCCCTCATACCTCTTCTCAAGACTTTGCTGCTGCAATTTGTCTTTTACCTGCTCATACAATTCATCTCCAGCAACATGATTAACAATCTGCTGCCTCAAATCTGATTGGAAAATACTAAAAGATGCCACATGCATTTCTTGCATCTTCCTGCTGAGCGCATCAGCTACCTTATTCTCTTTTCCTTTTATGTGTTTGATCTCAAAATCAAACTCACATAAAAATTCCAGCCATCTTGCTTGCCTAGCATTCAACGTAGGCTGATCAAACAAATACTTCAGACCACAGTGGTCTGTTCTGAGCTCAAATCTCCTACCCATCAAGTAATGCCTCCACATCTTGAGAGCATGTACTATGGCTGCGAGCTCTAGATCATGAGTAGCATAGTTCTTCTCATGCTCCTTCAAATTTCTTGACTCGTAACATATCACATGGTTGTCTTGCATAAGGACTCCTCCAAGCCCTTGTCCACATGCATCGGTACATACCACAAAATATTTCTCTGGATCTGCAACCTTCAATACTGGTGCACTGGTGAGAAGACTCTTCAACTGCTGGAAGCTTTCTTCACACCTCGATGTCCATTCGAACTTCATCCCCTTCTTTTGCAAAGAAGTGCTAGCATGTGCAACTTTGGAGAATCCCTCAATGAATCTCCTGTAGTATCCTGCAAGTCCCATGAAAGATCTTACATCTGTCACATTTCTTGGAGTAGGCCAATTCATAATGCCTTCAATCTTTTCAGGGTCCACAGATATACCCTCCTCTGAGATAATGTGACCCAAATACTGAATTCTATCTCTATAGAAGTCACACTTGCTTAGTTTTGCATACAACTGATGCTCCCTAAGCACTTGCAATGTCAATCTCAAATGCTCTTCATCCTCTTTCTCATTCTTGGAATAAACAAGAATGTCATCAAGGAAGACAAGAACAAACTTGTCCAAATACCTGCTAAAGACACTATTCATAAGGCACATAAATGTAGCTGGTGCATTTGTGAGACCAAATGGTACCACTACAAACTCATAGTGCCCATACCTTGTCCTAAAGGCTGTCTTATGAATGTCTTCATCCTTGATCCTTACCTGATGGTAACCAGACCTCAAGTCAATCTTAGAAAATACCTTTGCTCCTCTCATTTGATCAAAGAGGTCATCAATCCTAGGCAAAGGATACTTATTCTTCACAGTAACCTTATTCAACTGTCTATAATCAATACATAACCTGAGCGTACCATCTTTCTTCTTCACAAACAGAACCGGTGCTCCCCAAGGAGATACACTCAGTCGGATATACTTCTTGTCCAACAACTCTTGCAGTTGCATATTCAATTCTAGCATCTCCGGTGTGCTCATTCTGTAGGGTGCCTTGGACACTGGTGTTGCTCCTGGCACAAGTTCAATAGTGAAATCAATGTCCCTCTTTGGAGGAAGCCCTGGAATCTCATCAGGAAACACATCCCCGAATTCCTGTAACACCTGATAGTCCTCCAACCTTAGAGTTTCATCTCTCGTTTCCTCCAAAATCTAAGCTGCATACAACTGGCAACCCTTCCTATAGAATTTATTTAACTGCATTGCTGAAACCTGCCTCACTGAAATCACCTTTGGAATACCCTTCACAACTACTAGGTTCCCTTCTTCATTCATGCATTCAAAAGTCTTATTGTAACAATCAAGCTTCACCCTATGAGCTTCTAGCCAATCCATTCCAATGAGAACATCATAGGAACCAAGCGGTAGAACATTCAGATCTACACAAGTGGCCAATCCATTCATGACCAATGGACATTTCTCTACCACTTCACTGACCTTTCTCTTAGTTCCAGTGGCTAGCTGAACTAACCAAGACTTCCTATGCTTTACTTTCTTAAAAGCACACATATCCACTACTCTAGGAGTAATGTAACTGTGAGTGGAACCAGGGTCAATCAAAATAGAAACAGATTGCTCAGCAATCTTACCTGCTACTTCAACCACAGCTGACTGGTGATCTGCCTGGCGGTCCTCCAGTGCTGCGTAGATCCTAGGAACTGCCCTTGCTACTTGACCCACTGTTTCTGCTTCTTGAACATTATAGGCTGGTCTTGCACTCTCATTCTCGAGTGGACAATTTCTGCGCATGTGGGGTCCTCCACATTTCCAACATTGAAGTGGCCCTCTAATCTATTGTGGATCTTTAGGCTTTTCTCCTGTCACTCCAATTGGCTTACTGGCAGCTTGAGATGGCTACTTTTGCTGATTCCTGAAGCTAGAAGGTTTGAAACCTTTCTTCCTTTGGTCAAATTTCTCGTTCTTCTTGTCCTTCCATGCCTTGTGGTAATCAGGTTTACCCTTGCTTTGCTCATAGCAATACTTAGCCTTCCTTATTGCTTCTTCAAGAGTTCTAGGCTCATAAAACTCAATCCTATCTTTATAAGACTGAGGTAATCCACTCAGAAAGCGCTGGACCTTTACTTTTTCATCTCTGATGTATCGGACATATCTCAACAGCTCCAAAAACTTATTAGCATACTCTTCCATGGTCTGCTGTCCCAATCTTAGCTCATGGAACTCCTTGATCTTGTCATCATAATACCTGTCAGATAGATATTTCTGCTTAAAATACTTCTTGAACTGCTTCCACTTAAGTCTCCTTTCACTGATCCTCTTTACTTGCTTGAAGTGTTCCCACCAAATGGATGCCCTTTCGTTCATATTGAATATGGCAACTCTTGCCTTCATGTTCCCCGAATAATCATGCACTTGGAAGTACTTTTTAATACCAAGAAGCCAAGCTTCAGCCTCTTGTCCAGTATTTACCTCACCATCAAAGGTAGGAGGTTTAGCTTTCTTGAATTCATCTCGAGAGTGATCCCTATGGTGTCTCTTCCTTTTCCTTTTATGGGAAGAAGAACTTGAATCCCCACTGGATTCTTCAGAATCAGATGACCCACTAGAAGTCCTTCTCCTTCTCCTAGTACTGCTCTTACTGCCTTCTGGCTTTGCTGTATCTCGTCCAGAATCTATCTTCTTATGCAAGTCTGTCAAACTCTGCAACATTGCAGCATTCAACTGATGCTGCTCTTCTTGGGCTTTGATCAAGCTTCTCATAGTGGATGCAACATCTGGCGGTGTCTCTTGGAATCTCCTTCCATTAGACTCAATGTCATCATTTCTATTACGGGCATTTTCTCCCATGGCATCTTCTGCTCTCTCGTAAGAATCCTGAGCATCATACTCGTCATGGGTTCTCATACTGAGCCGCAACTTACTTACCAAACTGCACTACCTGGAATACTACCCTTGAGGGTAACTATGATTCTGCAAACGTGTTAATAACACAATTGTTAGATGCATACATTGATACAAACCAACATTACTTACCTTCTCTTGGATTAATCATAAAATAATAGTTTGCCCAAACACACAAAACTTTCTTCGTTAAGAACGTCTATCTGAGGGGGACGATGGGGGTCAAGGGGGCTTGCCCTCGTTTTTTTTTTTTTTTTGTAAAAACTTTGTTTTCGCGCAATCTGGCGCATTAGATCGCTGCCTCATTTCTCATTTTTGGCCCTGAAAATTCCCTTGAAAACAGCTGAAAAATCCTTTTGAAAATAGTTGAAATCGGCCCCCAAAACTATCCTTCCTTCTGTAGTATCGGCTCCGATTCCATTCTCTCTTCCACCGAATCGGCTGTCGGCTGTATCTCTGATCGGCTGTCGGAGGCCTTTGGAATCGGGTGGTTTATTCATCTAGGCAGCCGCAACGACGGCTCCCCCGGAAGTTCCAGCCTTCCGCAACGTCGGACGCTCCCTCCCTTTCTTCTTCCGATTGACGCACTTTCTCTTGCGGCGTCAGAAGTCTTCTTAATCGAAAGCCAGATCGATTCGCCGTCTGCAACGGCGGGCGAGAGACTTCACCAATCCGTCCGCAACGGCGAATGCCCACTTCGCCAACTCTTCCGATCGGCACTTAGAATCACATCAGATGTCGGCGGATTCTTGAAACATCGGATGTCAGACCACTCTCCCTTCCGATCGTTCCGACACTTAGCCAAATTTTCAATCTTTCTTTTATTGTGTCGGTTGTCGGCAGACTTTCCAATTGGAAGCCGAAGTGATTCGCCGTCTGCAACCGGGGGCGAGGGACTTCACCAATCCGTCCACAACGGTGGATGGAAAGATTGTGAAACCTTCCGCAACGGCAGAATTTCACTTCCTCTGATGGCTCGACCGTCCCATACTTAGCCGATTTTCAACTTTTCTGTGGCGTCGGTGGTCGGGTGACTCTTGGGTCGGAAGCATGATTGCTTCGACGTCCGCAACGGCGGATGGGGAGATTGTGGAACCTTCCGCAACGGCGGATGGGGAGATTGTGGAACCTTCCACAATGGCGGATAGGGACTTCACGAAACCTTCCGCAACAGTAGACAGGAACTTTGTGAGACCTTCCGCAACGGCGGACAGGGAACTTCTCCCATTCTCCCGACTGTTCACACTCAAGCAAAATTCGTAATTTCAAAATTTCAAATTTTCAGAGTCTTCCACTGGTTCGGCTGGGCATCATGAAATACGCCTCTGTCAGTGGTTCTTCTTGGCCCATAGAGGCCCACTGCTGCAACTCAGAAGCTCTGATACCATTAACTGTCACGTCCCCAAGCCTCCGACCGGCAAGGAGGACGCGATCCATGGCATTAACAAAGCATACTAACAGCCTCATGAACATGTACAGGAATTAAAATGGAAAAACATAATGCTGAAGTTGAATGCATTGAAGCAAAAACATGCACATATACAATTGCTCATCATACACAGCTGAATTAATTCATCTTGCACAGCGGAAACAACATGCATTCACACAATCATTATTTCAACATGTTCATTTCTATTTAATTAACAGTAATTATAGAATTGCAGAGGTAAAATGCACAAGATTACTTATCTTATGAAAGCTTTGCTCCGCAACTAGCTACGTCACTGCAACGTTCCACCCAACCACAGGCCAGCGTGCTCCTCAATCTCTCAGCAACGCTGCCACCCCCGAGCTGGGCATGATTCTCCAAGGAATAAGGGAACTAGCAGGCTTACACATAGCCAGGATACACAAAAACACACAGCCAAGACAACCAAGTTGGGTTTATCAGGCCATTAAGGAGTTGATGAAGGAAATTTGCTAAGCTGGTGAGCTCATTACAGAGCCAAGAACACCTACACTCGAACTAGCCTGACCTCTAAGACACCCATCCACACCCAACACAAGGAATCAGTCCCTTCTCTGCTACACAATCCCTCAGGCCCTGCATTCCCTTCCAGTGCTATTCAGGGGTGATGGAGAAGAAGGCTAGCCCTCTAGCTCTGTTTGTGTGGTTTCTAGCACCAGGTTTATCAAGCAACCAAGCCAACACCCTTACTCCTCACACAGTCCAAAGACCAACAATTGCACTCAGGCAATCAATTCAGCTCTCACGGCTTAAACAGGGAAAAATGAATTACATAGCCCCAAACATAACAGCAAAAACGGATCACAATGTGGAGAAAAAACACATAGTCCTGAAGCTTATCAGTGAGCACAACTCTCAGCAGGGAAAAAAACGTCCCAAATAGCCTGTGCGTGAGGCCAAAAGTCACTGAGACAGTCAAAAACGTGAGTGGCCCTTCATAGCCATGGTAAAAACACATGAAACCACCAAATCGTGAATGGAAAATGCACCAGCAACTCCAAAAACGTGAGGAAGACAACCCAATCCCTAGCACTATCAAAACGACCTCCCGTCCATGGGGAAAAATGAAGCCAACAGCCAAAAACGTGGAAGGAAAAAAACAGGAAAAACTCCAGCTGCTCCCCAAAACGTGAGGAAACTGAAAAACGTTGATGCCTGGCAGAATGGCATATGTTTTTGGACATTTTTTTTTGCCAAGGAAGTCAGAACACGTTTTTCAAAAATGGGTCTCTGCCCAATTCGAATTTGGTTGCCCATACTCTTCCCATTCCATGCAATAACTAACTCAACCACATTCTGGCAGAAATAAATGATTTGGGGAAAAAGACAAGAAAGGTAGTTGACAGTTTGGTGGGTTTTCTCATAGACATTTGGATTTTCCCCATTGGTCCATAGGTTAAATATTTCACCCCCCTTATCCTTAGAAAATCATGCCCCATTCGATTTGGTTGCCGCGACCGTAGCTGGTTGTGTCCATTAATTAATTATGATGCATATTTACATGATGGTCAACATAATATATGCCGCATGCCCCAATATACCATCGGTGACAATTAAATCCAAAACATAGCATTACCGATCAATGGTGGGGCTTTGGCCTTTAGCTCCGCACCATGATCATTACAATATATACATCATGTACATTTAATGTAACGGGGTCAAAACCGGGGCATTACATGTGACTATTCATAATTAGATTTAAAATTAAATCGAACCTACCCAATGAAATGATTCCATCCATCTCTCTAATAAATTCCAACCATCTATGTAAGTAGCTTGGGCACGAATTTTAGTCCCCTCCCAGGGATATAGTTCATATAGGTTTAGATAGAGGGTATACATTAGCCCCTATGACCTGTATCCCCTTTGAGTAGGCCCCTCCTTAAATAAAGACAAAATCTAGTTGATTTACCAAATGAGAAAGTAATGTGTTCCTCGAACCCCATAAAAATGAATCTTATTACTCAACAACTATTGAATTATTAGTTTTTTTATATGTTCCAACTCCTGGGCACATGGGGAAAGTAGGGAACGTCAAATTACTATTGGAGCTATTGGGAATTACCCTTACTCACTTATTCACCTAACTTACTCACTTACTGGATGGGTATGTGGGATCAAGAACAGGGCATGAACTGAGAAAAAACACCTCCTGTCGATGAAAAGTGCATCTTCTCCAGCTCTTAGAATTAGTTATTATTTATTTATTTTTTAATGACATGCACATTTAATTAAACCCATGGAGAGGGAAGGAGGTCTATTTCTTCTTCTCTTTTTTAAATAATGGACACAACAAGAAGCTTCTTCACTAGAGATCAAGGAAAAGGTAAGGAAGGGAGCTAGTTTCTTTTGCTCTATGTAGGCACCTTATGGAACTGCTTGAACTTACCTTGCTCTATGGAGAGCCTAGGAGACCCTATTGGATCGCTGTATATTATATTCTTCCATTTGGTATATTAGCAAAACAACTTATCAGATTACTAATTAAGATAGAAAAGTGAAACCCTCTCTCGAGGAAGGAGGGAGAATGGTCGTAGGGCCCCTGAGGTACGAAGGAAAGTAACCGAAGGGTCGTTTTGATGTGAGATTGCAATAATGTCTGATTTGGGTTGAGATGATGGGGGAAAATTATTATCTCCATCCTCTTGGTGGTTGATCCCCCATTGGATATTGTATGTCCCATTGGATTATTCTCTTCCCAATCGAACTGATCATAAGAAGACCTTATCTTATAGGGAGCTTACTAAGGTTAGTTACCTTACTTTATTTCTTTCACTCTAAGGGGAACTTACCTTATTGTATATGCAGCCGTGTATTATTATGTATGGAAAATGGTTATGACTACACTACTGGTTATCACCTTAAGGCTGCTTATGACCCTTTTGGCTATACACCTTATGACTATGAGAGAGACTGACTATGACAACTAGACTGGCTATGGCTACTGACAACTGGCTATCGACTCAGATTTCTAGGCCCAATGACAACTGGTGAGTGGAAATTGGACCCCTTCAGGAAACTATGATTATTACCTAATGGCTATGATGGGGACTATGCTAAGGTAATATGACTGATCCTACTATTAAAATTTGGAAAAGTGAAACCATTCCTGAGGTACGAGGGAATGCACCAGAGGGTCATAGACATATGCAATATCGTAGCTAGGAGAGGAGCTAACTAAACCTAAAATAAATCGACGACATTCCACCTCTCAATTGTGGTTGTTGTATCCTTTAAGAAAGAATAAAGAGGAGACCTTGCTATTATTTCACTAGAGTGAGTCCAGGTGCCTCACACTGGAAGATGTATCTACAAAGGCTCCTTACTATTCCTAGGGTTAAAGTGCAAGAAAGCAAGCAAATCCAACCAAATTCTCATCTCCTGATGTCTACCCCCATTTTTTGGGAGCTTGGGGTGGGATTTTATATCTTACTTACTCACCTCACTCACGAACTTCCTAGGCATGTGGTAACCTGAAGAGCTCTAGTCCCTTCTCCCTTAGACCTAAAGTGTAATTTTTGCTATATGAACCATGCCTGCTTATGACGTTTATCTCGTGGTAGGATTCCCATCTAGCTAGTAGGAGTCATCTTTGGATTTAGCTCCTCATGTTCAAGAACTCCCATGGTATATTGTATTGTAAGGAAACCTTTTTGTTGTAAGGAGCCATTGTTTCTATATATGAGCATGGCATCTAGTGGTTTCACTTGTCCATTTTGGATGGATGTTCCAGACTTCCAAAAACCTTCTCATTGGCCAGTCCTATTAATTCACAATCTTATTTTGATAGGTGAGATGAATCCCACCAATAATACACATATAGTTACATAAAGTGTATTTTTTATGAACTGAACCACCATGCCTTTCCCTCTTAAGGAGAACAGGCGGCTTCACTCCTATTTATGATGTTTATCTCGTGGAAGGCCACCTAAGGGAGTATGCAAGAAACACTAGATAGAGCCATTCATGTATGAGGATGCATTCATATCAAAGTTTCTAATCATGATTTAAATATATAAAAATAGGGAGTTAGTTATATGCGGGTATTAAACTATGATTCATATTAGATGCATCAATATCTATGTTATACTGGTCATGTAATGTAATTAGTGAGATCATAAAGTAATCTAGTTAATATTATATCACATATATAAATAAGTTTAATCCATTCACAATACACAGCTCAAGTGGAAAGGACCCTTGCTCCACCCTGCTAGGGATAGAATTGGTGTTCGACAACAATGCAGCGATAAAATTGAACAAAGAGACAATCACCTTAGAGGTCGGAGGCACTTGGGTGGTGCAGCCACTCAATATCTCCTAGGGATTAATAGATATATATCCCATCATAACACCTTTGGGGAGAACATGTTGGAGAATATCTATAGGATTATAGCAAGAAGATAGGAGGATAATGTCATTCCTACTGCAGATGGGTCGGTGAGATGGAGGAGCATCCACTCCTTTAATACAGATTCTGAGGAAGCCTAGAACACATGGTAGGAGCACATCCATGAGTTTACTTCTAGAAGATCTCCATTAACCAAGAAGGTGAGTTGGATTGGCATTGAGTATCAAGACGAGCAGTTGAGTAGTCTAGTTGAGTAGCTGGGGATCCATTCCGAGTAACTAATGCAAGCTGAGTAGCCAAGCAAAGTAGCCGAGGATCATTGCCTGAAATGAGGTGAACCTACAAGGAAATAAGGAAAGGAAAGTCAGAAGGAAATTAATAAGGCGGTGCCAATAAAGAGCAAGTCGTAACGCAGGGAGCAGTACCATATATAGGGAACGACCTTGAATCAATACAAAATAGACCATAGGGAACATATCCTCTATTGGCCAGCCCGTACCGCTTATCCAATAATCTTGGCAAGCCTGCCCAACCCCTCCTTCTATCCAGCGCATAAAATTGATAGATAGCTCATATACCTTCTAGTACGAATTAAGCTAGCTACTAAAGGCCATTCGAAAACCAGCTCCTCTGTTTTGGCAACCCCATATTGTCATGTCTCAGCAAGTCAAGTAATAAGGAAATATACACAGAACTCGTATCTTTCAAGTAGGTGGGTAAATCTTGGAAACTAAATAGGCCAGTGAAAATAATCTTGCAAGTAGTTGGTTCTTGGAAAGGTTCAATAATAATTATACTAACGGTAGCCAACTCATTTCAATATCGTTTCAATAATTATACTAATGGTAGCCAATTCGTTTTGGATCAACACCCGAGTTTAATTGTAATTGAGTCTTTGATTGGTTAAAATATTTTTCTTGGTGCTTCCACCGGTTCAATTATTATTGGATCAACTGCTATGATATTTTAAAGGAACTGAGCCTGGTGAAGCTACGTCAACTGGTGCAGCTAGTTCGACGATCACAAATCATGATAGTTATATTGAAGTTAGAAAATCACCTCAGTATGGGACTTGGGACTTTACATTGAAGGATAAACAACTAGATATGATGCTTCTAGGTATCAATATGGTACTAGTTGATCTAGTAACTAATTCGGGAACCTAATTTTCCTTTGTCACACACTAAATGATTTGATTCAATGGTGCAGCAGGGATAAAGATGGTCAAGAGTAAATCCGTTCAATCACTTTGTTGTATCTCTGAATATTGAGGTGCATGGCACCAATATTACTAATATAAGGTAGACAATTTACAAAATTTACTAAATTGTAACACTTCATTATCACAATTGCAATTTTCCATGACACAATTAAAAATGACTAACACAAATGACTAATTCATATTCTTTTAGTTAGTCATTTTTTATGTCATGACTAAATTAGTAGTTTATGTTAGTCATTTTTAACCCTGTCACTTATTATCTAGTCATATTTATTAACCGGTGACTAAATTAGTCGTTTATAGTTGGGTCAGTCAAAATCGCTCATATTTAGTAGTAAATCACTTGAAAAACCTGTGGTGACTATTATTTTTAGTCACATAGTAGCTAATTCTTCATTTTGTACTAGTGAATTAATATTGGTGAAAGGAGTTGAATGAATGAATGACCAACAACGTTGAAGCATTTTGTTTATTTCACGTTCATTTACTGTTAAGTTGTTAAGGAATAATATGTGTAGCACAGTTGCGCAACTATTGAGTTAGTAAAAGGACTCCAACCTTATGACTTTGTCGAACACCTTGGTTATGCGCTAGGGGACTATAATCCCTTGCCTAACTATAGAAACATTGTTCTGGCAGTTTCCCATGGAGGAAAGATATCTCGGGTGAGATTGCACCTACGCTACAGGTTTTTTCGACTAAGATTGCTCTGTCGGGCTGATATATTTGGGTGTTTTGTTGGTGTTTGGATGTTTTTTTGAGCTTGAGTTGAGAAAGTGAGGAAAAGTATCCAAAAATTAGCTTCCATTACAGGGATATCCCAACTTCAAACACTGAAGCTAAAAGGACATATAAAAAACAATAATGTCTTGATTCTCATAGATATTGGCAATACCCTTAACTTTATTAATATCAATATTGCTAATATATTCAACCTATTCATATATCCAATACCTAACATGAATTTTATGGTGGCAGATGGTAATAAGATTGAAAATGTTGGAAAGTTTAACAAGGTTAAATTACAAATGCAAGAGTATAACCTAGAATATGACTTCTTTGCAGTACCTCTTGGAGGAGTAGACGTGGCATTGGGAATCCAATGGTTACAAACATTGGGTAGTTACTCTGCTAACCATCAATATAACTTCATCAACTTCAAATGGCTAGGGAAAATTACAAATTGTATGGATTCCAACCACCCCAAATTCAATTGGTTACATCACATCAGATAGAAAGGCTAATTCGAAACTTGAGGACTTGCTTACATAATTCAATTTCAAGAGATGGAGTTGCTAAGATGTGAAGGGGATGGATACAAACCACCATAGATACAAGAGATAATCCAAAAATGCCACAAGTTGTTCCAAGAGCTTCTGATGGAGTTCCCACCAAACAAGAAGATTGAGCACATAATTGAAGTAGAACCAGGGGCAAAACCTACCAGTATCAAACCATATAGATATACACATTATCATACAACATAGATCAAAACGTTAACCCAATATTTGTTAAAATGCGGTGTCATTTCAAAGAGCATAATCCCTTATGTAGCTGCAGTAGTGATAGTTTTAAAGAAGGATGGATCTTTCAGGTTGTACATAGATTACAAAGGGTTGAATAAGATAACACAGAATAATAAATTCTCTATCCCATTCATCGATGAGATGTTGGATTAATTTCATCGAGCTAAGTACTTCTCAAAATTAGACTTGAGCTCAAGGTATTATCAAATTAGGGTTAGATTAGAAGACGTAGCAAAAACTACCTTCCGTACTCATGAGGGCTATTATAAATTCAAAGTAATTCCCTTTGGATTAACTAACGCTCCAACCACTTTTCAAGCTGCAATGAATGAATTGTTCCAACCATATTTGAGAAAGTTTGTATTAGTATTTTTTGATGATATCCTCATATATAACAAAAATTTGAGAGAGAATCTTCAACACTTAGATCAAGTACTCACCATGTTGGAAGAACATCAATTTTATGTAAAAATCTCAAAATGAACTTTTGGAGAAGAAGTGGACTGTCTTGGCCATAAAATATCGAAGGAAGGATTCAAAGCTGATCCAAGTAAGATCAAGGAAGTCAATGAGTGGACCAAACCATATAGCATCTCAGAATTAAGATGATTTCTAGGATTGAGGGGGTACAATTGAAGATTTTTGAAGAACTGTGCCCATAAGACTACCCCTCTAACATAATTATTGAAGAAAAATTCATGTAGATGGAATGATAAAGCCAAAAAATGTTTTGAAGCATTTAAAAACATTATGTCATCAATGCCAGTATTAGCACCACCCGATTTCACAAAACCCTTTGTAGTTGAATGCGATTCAGGATTCAGGATTTAGGATAAGAACAGTCTTTATGCAAGGAGGTAATCTGTCATTGCCTTGCTTTGAGGACAACACATATTAAAAAGAAGAGTACAATGTTATACATAAAATAAATAAAATACAAAATATAAAAAGAAATGGGTGTGTGTGTGTGTGTGTGTATATATATATATATATATATATATATTTGACAATAGTATATTATAATATAATTCAAATAATTACNTGACAATAGTATATTATAATATAATTCAAATAATTACATCAAAAGATGTGACATTATGAAAAGTCACTTAAAAAAAATCCCAATTAGATATTTATATGATCGGGAGCTCATTGTAATGGATACATCAGAAAAAAAATTATTTAATATTTACATCTATTTTTTTTATCTTGGTTTCTCTGTTCCACATTCATATTTAACTGAATATTTATAACTTGCTTTCACTCAGATATTTGCATGTGAAATTCAAATTATCTTTCTCTATGATTTATCTCATTATCATTAAATAATTAATGCATGGTCCATATGCACATTATTCGTCCATTTTATCATATCATACTCAAAATAATTATTCCATACATACTGATGATCATATATTTTACCTTAGACCATGTAGTCATATGTTTTAAGTAATTCACTCTAGGAGTATCTAATACCTAAAGGATACTTATAGCACTTAGTGACCATGAATAGAAACAATGACATCAACAAATGGAGGTCCACAGTCTTGATACAACACAATATTTTAATCTTGATACAACACAAGATCATATTCACAATTGGAGATCCATTCTCATAGGGTTTCTATCAGAATACTTGACTTGATATTATTCACAAGACTTATCTTTATATTACTCACAATATTTACAATACAAAATCACCACCTCAATCATATGAGGATACATAGGACTTGATATGACTCACAAGTATGACTTGATATTACTCACAAGTCTGGAGAATGATTCCCGATGTTGTATAATCAACATTTTTTTCAACAATAAGCCAATATTGACACTTACCATAATCATCAATTTTCTTCTCTTCATCACAATTATTCTTCTGACTTTATTACACTTCAGCTCTTCAGTGCACTTCAGTACTTCACTTGTCACATAGATGGTCCCCAGGCAAGTACTTTTCTGACTCTTCAATCTATCACTCGTAGTCAATTTATTGTCTTCAAGGAAGACAATATTTAGATTGTTCAATTCCTTTATTCTTATTATGATACCAAAAGATACCAATCACATTCAACTTTTGATATGAATTTTTACCAATTGAAATTTTCTGACATTAGCTCCCCTAAGCATATGATCCCTTTTAATGCTAAATTTAGGGCTCTCTTTAGATCATGAGATACCTTAGACTTGGCCTATTTTAAGAAATCCTTCTAGTTCCAAAATCATCTTTGGAAACTTCATTGATGCTTGGAATATTTGTTTCTTTTGAATATTTGTAGTTTAGATTTCTCTTCCTTCTCCACATCTTTCCATGAGGCACCATGTTTGTTGGTCTTCTATTTCCTTATCCTTTGGATTTCATCTTACATACTTTTACATGTGTTTCCTTAGGGAATATATATGCATTGTTTTTGCAATGTTTTTAAAAATTCCCAACATTGTGACATCTGAGATATTCAGTAAGTCTTCCACCATTTGAAGTGTTTGTGTATTATTTCCTTTTCAAACCATGTTCTTTTCCCTTGATTCTACAATCAATAGGATTGTTACCAACCTTGTTACAACAATGAAAACATCAATATAATGCTCTTTTATTTGGGGAATATTTGGTCTTTCTATTTGTAATGGCTCTTTTCATTGGCATATCTTCTGAATTTTCTCATCTTAAGAGGATGAACATAATTTAGATGACTAGTATTAGTCTTCTTGGATTTATTTTGTTGCATGGGTGTATCTATGGGAGCATCAGCCCAGCATTTAACATTTTCAACATCATCTTGAATGATGGATATTGATCCCTTAATGGCATGTTCATGGTCATATCCAAGGCCTGTTTTATTCTTGGGGGATCTTTGTAAGATAAATATTTTATTAAGTGCTGTAGTTCTTTCCTTGAACTTCTCATTAATTATCTGCTGATCTTTCATCCTCTCTACTTCTCCCTTGAGTTCAACAACTTTTTTTTTCAAGCTATCGGCCTCTTTCATGCTAGAATTCACTTGTTGTATTGAATTGTGAAGATCTTCTTGGAAGGTATTGACTTCTTCTTTTAGAGATAGAGTCTCTTTTCACTTTCCAAAAATTGATGCCTTAGTTGTCTATTATATTTTATTAATGCATCCATGATAGAGATGAGTTCTTCGTAATAAAATTTTGAGGTCATTTCTTCTACAGATATATTTAGACAGTTTTCATTAATTGAGACCTATTATTCATACTTGAGAATAGTAGGGATTTCTTCCTTGGGGGATTCATTTGAATAGGACTCCTTGAGTTGAATTTTTAGAAGTTCTGCAATTTCCTTTTTCTCCTCCACATGCATTTCAAACTACCAAAGAATTCTGAGGTTTCTTTTATGTTTCTATCAACAACTTCAATTGATGTATTGATACTTTCTTTTACTTATATTTTCAATGGAGTATTATATCTATTCTTTGTTAGAATAATTAAAAAACTCCTTCCCATACTTAGGATACATTGATTAATATTTATGGTTAATTTCCTAGGTCCTAAATTAGCTAGTTGGCATCCACTTGCACCGCTTGGTCAAAACCTGCCATAAATTCCTCCATGAGTTCCCTTCACAGATTCTTGATAATATTCTGACAACTATATAGAATTCCTATTTTAGTAAGTGTGCATTCCTGCCTTATCCATAGTTAGACTGATTTTCAACAACTTTAAGGAAAAAAGGTAAAACCTAGTCACATGGGAACTGCCTTGTTTTTTGCACAACTCATCCTCCTTTTATTTCTCTCTTTAAAGAATGAGTATATTGAATTTCCATCACCTATCAGCTGACACACATCATTCAACTAATTTTTCATCTTCCTGGACTGATTTGGAAAATGTTTTATGCATGCAAAGGGATTTTTTACTTTTAGTAAGCCTGCTATTGTGAGGATTCAACTTTCCTCCTTAGGAATTTGAATCTCTGATGTAATTATATATTTGTACAACCTATTATTTTATAATTTTGGATTATTTACACTTATGAAATGCAATTTAGTGTTATGCACCAATTTCAATCTCCAATTTGAGTGGATCTATGCATGTCTTCTAGCAATTTTTGTGAGTCTAATTATACTAAGATTGGGATTAATTTCCACATGGTATCTGAGCCTCTTTAGATTTATTATTCTCCTCTCTTATTTATATTGTAGGATTAATCATCACTCTCACAAGGAGCGCATTAAATATACCTCGGGGCATAGTTGCAGATTAAATGGATCAATATCACCATATCATCTTGACTCCATTCAACTACTTCGAATGGAAGGCACATATTGAGATTCTGATGAGGATCAAAGGAAGTTTTAGAGTGAACATAGTAACTAAGGCTCAACCTAATGGAGATACAAAGAATATCAAGTGGCACAACATGAGGGATGAGGCTTATGGTCTCTTTTGTCTCAGTATTTCCATAGACCTTCTTTTCCATCTAGATGGATTGACCTCACCAAATGAAGTATGGGAAAAAATCCAAACCTTATTTAGAAATACAAATAAAATGAGGGGACATCAACTGGAGAATGATATTATCTCATTGATTCCAAGCAATTTTGAGTCCTCACAAGTCTACTTCTCCAAATTTAAAGCTCTTGTTATTTAGTTAAAGAAGTGTGGTATTGAAAAGAAATATGAACAACTATTTTTGGCCATACTTTCAAATCTTAGTACTGACTATTCTATGTTTTTATCGACCTTCCATGCCACCAAGTTGATAGTTTGAAACTAGAAGATTCCTTCACTTGTAGATTTCATGGAATCCTTGACTCAGGAGCAAGATAAGTTGGTCGTGATGGGCACCATCAAACCTTACAAATTTCAAGATTTGTTTGCTGGAGATTCAAAGATGGATTCCAAAGGAAAGATGAAGGATAATCCAAAGAAGCCTCCCGATCAAAAGAAATACTAGTCCAAGTCTCATGAGGAGTATTCAAGATCCAATAAGAATTCCTAGAATAAGAAAGGTAAAGGTGAAATGAGGAAGTGCGCATATTGTGGTAAGGGATTCCATATAGAGAGCTCTTGCATGAAGAAAAAAATTGATATGTTGACTCAACTACTTGAAAATCACAACATCTCTCTTCTTGAAGGTGCAAAGAAGAAGGAGGGTGCATCAAATTTTGAAGACAAGGAGAGATTTCATTCCCAGCTGGTTGCAAGCACCGTAAGATATCCTTCCTTTATCATTGATTCTGGAGATTCAAGACACATGGTTTCGACGAGGGATGCCTTCTCCTTTATTGATGCTTTGAATGGTCCTAAAATTGTATTGGGAGATGATTTTAAAAATGAAAGTAAAGGGAAGGGTAGAATAGATCTTAACCATGGTTCCTTCAATAATGTTTTGTATGTCCCAGGTATTGCTTCCAACCTCTTGTTAGTGTACCAGATGACCCACACTAGGTCTCCTAAGAAGGTTTTCTTCACTCCCAATGATGTTTAAATCATTTAAATGTAGAATGGTAAATTCATAGCAAAAGGTTTTGTTGATCTTAGCTCCAAAGTGTGCAAGTTCTCACACTTCATGCCCTTATCAAACCCCTCTGCTATCATCACTCATGCTAATGAAGGTAGCAAGATATGGCATGAAAGGTTCTAAACTAAAAGTATCTATTTGATTTTTGTGGCAAATACATGGTCATAGGGTTTCCCAAAATTAAGTTTTCTAAAGGAGTCTATCAAGGATGTATCCTAGGAAAACACCCAGAGCATAAGTATGAGATAGTTAGTCATGAGTGAACCTCTGCACCTCTTAAGCTGATTCATAGTGATATAGCTGGTCATTTCCCTCATATGTCAATGTTTCGATCCAAATATGTCCTAACCTTAATTGATGAATTTTCCAGATATTATTGGGAAATCTTCCTCGAACACAAGTCAAAATGTTTTGACCTCTTAAAGGGTTTTGATTCCCTAATTGAGAACCAATTTGGAAGAAAGATCAAGGTCATCAGATTTGATAATGGTGGTGAATATGTCAAATCTAAATTCATAGATTTTTGTGAAGATGCAGCTATCCAGATGAAACACTCTATTCCTTACACACCTCAGTAGAATGGTGTTGCTGAGGGGAAGAATAAATCTCTCAAAGAGATGGCCACTTGCATGATGGAGTGTAAAAATTTTCCACCAAAGTTTTGGGCTGAATAAATAAACTGTGCAACATATATACAAAATAGGATTCCTCACAAGTCCTTGGATGGAATCAGTCCTTTTGAATATTGGAGTGGACACAAGCCTGATGTGTCACACTTCAGTATTTTAAGCTCTAAAGCTTGGTCTAGAATTCCACCTGAAAAGAGAAAGGATTTGGAACCCCAAATTCAAGAATTCCTATTTGTTGGTTATTTATAAGGATTGAAAGGGTACAAATTTATCAACATGAGAACTCAAAAATACTTCATTGAAAGGAGTGTTCAATTTTAAGAAGAACCTACGCCAACAACAAAAATTGGAGAATCCTCTTCACCTCTACCACCTATGATTATAAGTGAAGAATATAATAAGTCTTCCAATTATGATATGTATGATAATGAATATTTAATTTCATATCATAAAATTCCTACAAGACCAAAGTGGGTATAAAACACCATTCAAGCAGCTAGGGAACTAGCTAGGAATTATGGTGATCCTAGAAGAACCAGATCTCAATTAGAGAGTGCCCTTTTCTGTCAAGGACCCATGCTTTTCTCAGAAGTGTTATATGATGATTGAATATTATCCAAAAACATATGAAGAAGATTCATAAAATCCAATATGGAAAACAACCATGAAATAAGAATTCCATTCGCTCCAAAAGAATTGGACATGGGAACTAGTTAATCTCCCACTAGGTATAAAGATAGTCAAGAGCAAATGGGTATTCAAGAGAAAATTTGCTGCTGATGGATCTCATATGAATTATAATTCAATTTTAGTGGCTAATTGATTCTACCAAGTCCAATGCATTGAATATAATGAGACCTTTGCACCAATGGAAAAGATGGATTCTATAAGACAAGTTTTGGCCATTGCAACATTCAAGCAATGGGAGGTACATCACATGGATGTGAAAAGTTAATTTATACATGGAGATCTCAAAGAAGAGACATATATGAAGTTCCAACATGTTTTTTTAATAATACATGTCTTTTGCATAGGTTGAATAAATCAATATATTGGCTAAAACAAGCTCCCAGATCTTGGTATGCCAAGATTGATGGCTTTATGCTATCACATAAATTTAGTAGATGCAAGTCTGATCCAGATGTATATTTGAATATTATTCATGGTTAAATAATTATTATTTTCTTGTATGTGGATGAAATTTTATGAGAGGAATTTCCATGAAATAAATTTCCTCCTTAAAGGATGCTTTGAACCATGCCTTCTCCATGAAGTGGTTTGGGACTGTAGAGCCAATTTTTGGGCTTGAGATTTATCAACCATCATTTGGAATCAAAGTGAATAATTCCAAATATGATTTATACCTTCTAAAAAATTTCAAAATGAAATATTGCAAGCCAAGCAAGACTCGTTTTCTCTCAGGATTTAAGCTTGAAGAAGCAAAATCAAATCCTTTGGTGAACAATACTATGTACAAACAACTAGTTGGCTATCTTCTCTATTTGAATCACACTCAAACTGATATTTCTTATGAAGTGAGTGTGGAATATATACATATGTACCATACACATGAAATCCACTAGAGGGAAACAAAGAGAATATTTCACTTTGTGCAAGGAACCAAGACACATAGAATTCACTATGTTTCAAAATCTGACCTAGAGTTAGTTGCTTTTACTGACTCTAACTAGGAAAGTGATAATACTAATAAAAAATAAACTTATATATATGTGTTTATTCTTGTATATGGACCAATCATCTGGTCAATTAAAATTAAAAGTGCCATTTCACTTTCTTTTACAGAGGCAGAATACAGAGGAGCTATAAATGCAACTACTTAATGTTAATGGTTGCAAGGCTTACTTGGAGAGTTTGGGATCGAATCTAACACTTCCAAAGTCATATATTATGAGAATTAAAGTAATATTAAATTATAAATAGACCATATACAGAGGTAGTGAACTGAACACATAGAGATCCATATGCACTACATCGAAGGACTTGTGCATGATGAGGTCATTGCTTTTCACTTTCCGCATCATCTGAGAAAGTTGCAGACATCTTCACCAAGGAATTCTCTGAGAAGACATTCAAAAATATCAAATCACTACTTGGGATAGATTATCACATGTTTAATACTAATTGAGGACAATATTTTACAAAATTTTGGTCATGTCCATGTTTTGAGGGAGGATTTTCCCCTTGTGGTTTTGCGTCTTTCCTTGTATTTATGGACAAGCAGTATGTAAAGGGTTACTAAGACTTATTGCTAGGACCTATATATATGATATATTTATGATATTTCACATAAGTTAGGATTAAAGGGGGGTCTTATAATAATAATAAAACCCATTCCCATACTTAGGATACATTTATTAATCTTTATGATTAATTTCCTAGCTCCTACACTAGCTAGTTGGCATCCACTTGCACCACTTGGTTAAAAATTGCCATAGATAACTCTATAGGAGTTCCATTCATATATTATGGATAATATTTTTACAACTATACATACTTCCCATTTTAGTAAGTTCCCATTCCCGCCTTATCCAGAGTTAGACTTCTTTTCAACAACTTTAAGGAAAAAGGTTAATGGTAGTCACATGGAAATTGCCTTGTTTTTTTCACAACTCATACTCCTTCTTTTTATCTCTTGAAAGCATAAGAATATTTACTTTCCATCACTTATCAACCAACACACATCATTTAGATAATTCGTGACCTTCCTAGATTAATTTGGAAAATGTTTTATGCACCTAAGGGGATTTTTGACTTTTAATAAGCTCTCTATTGTGAGGATTCAACTTTCCTCCTTAGGCATTCAAATATCTGATGTAATTATTTATTTTGACATCCTATTATTTTATAATTTTGTATTATGTACACTTATGCAATGAAAGATAGTGGTATGCACCAATTTCAGTTTCCAATTTGAGTGGATATATGCATGTCTTCGAGCAATTTTTGTGAGTTCAATTGTACTAAGACTGGGATTAATTTCCACATTCTTAAACATTTTTTGACCTTTGCTCCATATCTTTGATATAATTAGTTTCTAACAGGTGTGCTTATTTATTTCTTCAACTGGGTAGAGTTTCTTCAATTTGACCCAGAGCTCCTTAGCTGAGATACATTGTCATATATTTTCTTTAATAGGTTGAGATAATTCATCAAGGATGACCTCCATTGATATTGATTTGTTTTTCTTGGACTCTTTCTGATATGCAGTCCTTATTCTCTTTGGTGGGATGTAACCAGAGGTTACTGAATTCCATACATCATATCTTAATATATGCTCTCATTCTTATACTCCATAATGTATATTCTTCTTTATCAAGTATTGGAACTCCATTTACAGAGAGAGTTACTTGTCCATCCATGTGTGCTTAAGAGGATATTCCTTCCAATTGGTTATACTGTGTTACTTAAGGAACCTTTCTTTGATACCAATTGTTGGTTTATCCAACAATACTAAGAGGGTTGGTGGTGAATCAATATTTCCCTTTTTAAATTTATTAAACCAATTAGTATTAAGCATACATTAAATATTTATTAAGAAATATGTTATGAACAATCAACACTAATAAAACATAGATTTTTATCATGGAATCCCAAAAGGGAAAACTGCCAAAAATTTCTCAATAACAAGTTTTTACAAAATTGTTTACAAGCAACAAATTGATGGAGAATACAATCCCCAAGTTTCTTCATCTACAACTGAAAGGATGCACCCACACCCTGATTTTTTCAGCTACAACTGATAGGATGATAAAACACCCTATTTACCATTTACAACTGGAAGGATGCTTCTACACCCTTGTTTATTTTCTTCAACTAAAAGGATGCCTAAACACCCTTATTTATCATCTCCCACTTAAAGAATGCTTTGACACCCTGATTTACCAGTTTCCACTGAAAGGAGTATACAACCCCCTACATGCTTGTATCCTACCCTAGCACCACACTCCCACCCTATTTTTTTTTTCATGTCTTCAAAATATTCTTCTATACTTCTCATTTTTTCTCTAGCCTCGCCTTCTAATCTTCATTTTAAAACTGCAAAGACTCACTGCTTAATACATTTGGTTGTATGGTTATATATCATTTCAAAGACTTTCTTATTTGAAACATTGTGTCTTTTTAGAAAAATCATGCCTCTTCATATTAAAAACATTGTATCCTTTTAATGTAATTGATTAATCATTGATCTTCATAGTATTTCAATCTCGTTTAGTTAATAAAGAATTATTATTTTTCATAGTTAACCAATTTTGGCATTCTCCAAAGTTGGCGGTTTAGCCAAAGAAAAATAGTATTCATTCCTTTTTTTTTAAACAATTTTTCCAACCCTTCGTTCAATGGACGAACTTCAAGAGGGAAGTGAACAAAATATTATAATCCTTTTCATGTTTTCTTAAGCTTTAACCTTTGTGTAGTTTAATACAATGAAATAGGCAATTCCTATCCAATCTTAGTCAACTAAATCAACGAAGGACTACAACAAGTGGTAAACTAAATTCCATACATATTTTGCTTCCATTTTCATTTTTAAACTCCATGCTCTTTAAAACGATGATATTCTTGTGATTTGTTGTATTTGGCTCCTCCAAGATCGACAGTGAGTGGTAAGTTGGATTTAAACCTTGCATTATCTCTCTTGCAATCCTCTATGGTGAATTCTTCTTGGTCCATTGATCTCCTTACTTCATGATCTTGATCATCAACTCTTCCTCCTCTTGTGCAATTTTTGGATACACTCTAAACTCTGGAAATCTTTCTACTTCAAAATGGTTCTTTCCCATCGATATTTTCTCCAACCATTTCAACCATTCAATATCCACATAATGAAGCATGGTTCCATCATTATAACCATGTAAAGGTTTCCTTTTAGTGGTAAGAGGAATACACACTATTTTTTTAATCTTCATTCATGGAATTTACTAGCCATTGATTTCTCTCAATGAGATACGTTTGTTGATCTCTAGGGAATAACCAAAATTCCATATGTATAATTTTATTGATTGATCAGGACTTTAAACAAAATCTTTATGATCAACTCTTTGTTTCTCTATCGTCCTTGTTGAATACTATGGCAAGCAGAGACAGTTTTTGTGTTTGACTCTATTCTTAGTGTAGCATATTCATGCCAAAAGTTATATCTAAAAACACATCCTTGACATCAATGCCAACTTATTATCCAACACAGTGTCTAGTTAGTCCAATGAACTGGAGTAAATGACTCTCAGTTGGTTATTTTGAGTTGTCTTTAGTCAATTTGTGTAACTGTGGTTTTATAGTCAATTTCTTTAGTTAATTAGATAAATTCGATTCATCCATAGTTAATTTGAGAAATTACGGGTCAATTCAAATTATCTTGAGTGTGGAGAAGTGGTTTTATGGAAATTCAAGTCATTGGGTGAAATTTGAGTTGTCTTCTTGCATGGAGAGTGATTTATGGGTAATTCGAGCTAGTTATCATATATTTGAATCAGCCTTGGTAAATTGTAGTTATAACTAGTGATTGAGAGTGTTTTTCTAGTGGATTCAAGTCGATCTCAGTGGATTTGAGTTGCTATTTTGAGTAATTGAATGGGTCAGTCAATGGGTTAGAGAATCCCTATGTTAGCACTATTTTAGCTTGTAGGTGAAAAGAAGGAGTTAAGTCCCAATGAAGAACTAAAGTTTTTCAAAACCTTTCTAATATGGCCATGACTGATATAATGGAGACTAAAGGAATGAAAGGTGCTTGTAGTAAATGATTTTAAACTTCGACGGTCAAGATCTTCAGGTGAAAATTTCTACGATGAGCAAGAGATCTTCTATCAAAAGTTACAAGGAAAAAGTCAAAATTGGAAATCGGCGGAAAGGATTAACAATCCATTTATATCTATGGTGGAGGAAAAAGGTAAACATGATCGACAATGGATATGAAATGTGATGTGAGAAGATGCATGGTAAAAGACATATTAGAAATTGGTAGAAAGTTTAAAAGGTAATCTTAATCAACGATGAATATGAAAGGTGAATAATATCAACGACGAAGATGAGATCCGTTGGGAGAACTTGCACGGTCAATGGGAAATTGAATATTAGCCCAATGATTAAAGACCATCTTTGACTGACGGTGATAATAATAGGTGGATGGGATCAATGAATATTAGGTGATCCACCAAAGGAAGTTGCATAATAGATTAAAAATCAGTGGACAATGAAAAATAAAGGTGACGGTTAAGGGATGGATGGAATCAGTGATTGATAATGAATATTAAATAAATGTACAGTGGATAGACGATCTGCTAAGGGAAAATGAAAGACATATAAGGAGGTTATCATGCTGCGGAAGGAAAAAAGTTAAAATTAAAGGGGAATTAAGATCAATGGTCTAGGTGAGAGATGGATTAGATATATGGTTAGGAGGAGCTCCACTCTTAGGAAATGTGTGAAGGTTAAAAAAAATCCCCCTTGTAGAAAAAATACCACCTTCCACGTGGCAGACAGAGGAGAGTTCCACTAGAAGAAAATGGTAGGGGAAAAGCACTTCTCTTGATTTTGAAACCACCATTTCATGAATATTTTAAAAGAAAAGGGGCATGTGTTTGAAGGTTATTTGTCATTTTGTGCATTGGAATAAGAAATCATCTCTGCGTGGAAGAATCCAAGTCAAACAACTATCTTTCCATCCGTCCATCTTTCAGGTAGGCCACCTGTTCACCCGCTTAGTAATATTTGAAAATGGATAGCGGAGGTGAAGTTAAGACACAAGCCTTAGAGTTTCAGAAACAGGAGGAGGTTTTTTAAGATAGAGATGGCGATATTTTTGACACTATTCTATCATTTTGCCCAGTCCACCAGTTGGAAACTAAGTTAGAAGCCTTCAAAGACCAAGGCATCGACCTACATGGTGTCTTATAGTCCCATTTCTACCATTTTTTCCCTAACCAAACCCTGAATATCTAAAATTTTATCAACTGGTATGCGTCAAATTACTCTTCCTCCAAGAGAGTAAAAATGGAAGTAGCTAAGACCAAAATCCTCTGCATTGTAAATACCCTTGTTGTCCAATATTCTCTTGCAGTATCTCCCTCATTCACCCCGAGCAGAGAAGAGTTTGTGTAAGAAGACCTAATTCAATTATTTAAGCATGCTACCATTGGAGAAAAGAAACCCTTTGCTCTAAATTCTTTAGGACTGATGTATCCCTTGCAAACCAGACTTTTTCCTTGGATATCAACTTCTTTAGTGAAGAGTCCAAACTAGTCATTTCAATGCTGAGTCAATTTTTAGGTTTAGATACATACATATTTGTATGAGAGCTGTTAATGAGTATGTTGTTCAAAATAATTGTGAGTCAACCAGAGTCTTAGTCCCATCGACCCCCTTTCCTTAAATATGGTTAATTCCTAGCTTAGGCCATCCATTCTTAGCTAGTGAATTTCCACACTACCATGCATTTCAATTTTTATTCATACCTATTTAGAATGTTTCTATTTTTTAATGAGGAAAACATGCAACTCCTAGAGATGGTACTTATTGCAGAAATCAATAATGATTTTTTCAACTACATGAACCTTTTGATGGAAAAGTGTACAAATCATTCTTTCAGAATAGATTGCCTAGAGTGTTTCTAGAGATGCAGGAGGCATGTCAGTTTGCTCTTAGAAGAGCATACTATAATCACGGGTTATGGTTTTGTCCATGAACCATATATCTTACCAGCATTCCTAACCCCTAGATTTTTTTCCTTGGAATTTATAAGACATAAGTTAAATGCGGAGAATGAGCATTTTATCAGTTTTAAGAAGGATTCTAAGACTAAGTTTCCATGGGTAGTTGGGACATTCATTATCAAGAATAAAGATGCACTCCCTGTAGTTGAAGGTCTACTACATGAGATGAATTTTAAGAAAGCCACCTCAATCAATTATGATCCACACCATATTATTTCACAAAGGAGGAAACTGAACAAGAACAAGGCATTTGAGCATCAGGTAGTGGAAGGATTAGTTGAAAAATATAATTGGATGGAGTATCAAACACAGATGAAGAATGTAGAGGCTTTAAAGGAAAATACATTGGCTAAAATGAAATCAACAACAGTAGTAATTCCCACCCAAGCAAAGTAGAAATGGAAGGTAAAATAACTCATTCAGAGGCCATGGAGACAGAAGAAGAAAAAAATTCAGAAACATCTAAAATACAAAGTGTTAACATTGTTTTTGTTCTGCATTAAATGATTGGAGGGATAAGGTAGGCCAACTTTGCAGTGATTGACCTTGGGGAATAACAAAAATTTCAATAAACTTCCTCTCAGGTCATCTCTAAAGCTTAGGCTACAAGATGGTAACAAAGACTCGATCTTTTAAACCTTGAAAAAATGTGAAGAAAGGGAAATTAGGTCCTAAATTGCGTGAGAAAGAGTACATGCAGATCTTTCAAAGCATAGGAAAGGAGATAGTATTTCAATGGTGGTGATCTGGAGGCAAGCCAGATCAACATATATAGTGGGTTTCACCAATATGACATGCACGGTCCAAGTCACTTTTGTATTTTTGCGGAATAGGTTAAAATGACAGCAACTTTCAAGGGTCGAGATTGACCAAGGGCTAGATCAACAGTGAGGGTTAATTTTGCTAAATCAAAGTGCTCGCAAAGGTTCCAGTTCCTTAATCCATGAAATGGGTTAAATAGAGGCAATTTTCGACTGCATGGATTTATCCGAGGAAATATCCACGTCGGACAGTGTTTCCGCTGATTGAACACATGCAAAGTAAATTGTCGTCGGGATTTGTGAACTACGACACACCCATTACATGTGGATGGTAAATATTGATGACATTTCCAGTTGGAATGCTGGAAATGATTATGCCTGGTGAAATTCGCATAAAAGAGAGTCGGAGATGAAAGCTGGTGTCACATACCCATACCCCGATTATCATGCGGAATTAAAATTTTCTTACAGAACCCTTTTCGTTCTTTGAATCATAGGGCATGGCTGTGAAACACTCCTGAACATTCATGTTCTAACATCACACTGTCACATCCCCCTCCTATCCACCATTGATCAATTCGATGATCTACGAAGAAATATCTTAGAGGAGATCAAATGGTGGGGAAAAATTGCGTCAGAAAATGACGGTCACAATCTGTTCCACATCTGGGAATAGATCAATAGCTGAAAATAAACCCACTAGAATCAAAGGCTAAGAATCAACCCGCAAGTATCAACAGTGCGGAAATCTTGAGTTTGCAGAATTGAGAAATATGGAAATTTCCATCCTGCATCCCACATCCCACATGTGGAATAGACCACTGTGGAAAGAAAGTTGCAGAGGTAGATATTTGTGACGTCGCATCCCACATCTTGCATGCAGAAAGGAAAGTTGCAGAAGGAAAACTGCAGAAATAGAGATCGCGAAGACGCACCCCACATCCCGTAAGTTGTAGAAAGGAAAGTTGCGGAAGGAGATTTCTGCCAAGAAACTCAGCCTGTTAGCAGAAGTATTGGACCGATTCGATCCTTCAGGCAATCACCAATCTAGCCAATCTAAGCCCATAATGAAACTTAGGAAATGCATTGAAATTAATATACACAGATGCATAAAATTGAAATTATACATCGGGATCAATTCATCAATTAAACCCATTTAGCATGTTCATCATATTTCATTGAGAAAATACAAATGCAGAGATTAACACAGAGATACTTATCTTATGAAGAAGCTTGTTCCACAACCAGCTATGTCACTGCAACATTTCACCCAATAGTAGGCCAGTGCATTCATCTATCTCTTAGTAGCAATGCCACCCCTGATCTGGGCATGATTTCCCCAAGGAATAAGGAACACTAGTAGGCTCACACAAAGCCAAGGATACAACAAAACTCAGCCAAGCCAACATGGTTGGGTTTATCAGGCTGCAAGAAACAATCCAACTAACAGATGGGTTTATCAGGCCATACATCCAAGCCATCAGTAACATTTAGGACCAGCCAAGCCAACTAACAGGTGGGTTTATCAGGCTGTCTAGCCAAGGGTCACACACACACAAGGCCAAACAAAACAAGACACAGCCAAGTCAGCAGATGGGTTATTAGGCTATTAAGGCAATGGACATTAAGAACTGCTAAGTTAGTGAGCTCATCCATAGAGGTAAGGACACCTTCAAAATACCTATTTATCTTGGCATCCACATTTCCTACACACCCAACAAAAGGAAATGTCCCCTTCTCTGCTCCATAGTCCCTTAGGCTACATCTTCCCTTCCAATGATCTTTAGGATGTGCATTGCAGATTCACCAGCCACTCTTATCTTATTGTGAGGTTCCCACTAGGTTTATTGATCACATTCTACATCTCTTCCACTCCTAAGTCTTGTGTATAGTTCAGACCAAACCCAGGGTGCACATCACCGCAACCATAGGGAGACACATCAACGCAAGATTCACTCATATACACAAAGACACATGTCTCATAACACTCTGGAGTTTATGATAACACTGCAACACTACAAACAAGGTCTCAATAAAGGAAAAACACTTGCAGAAACATGTAGCAACACCTGCTCACTCTCGCTGCGCCTGTTCGATAAGGAAGAATGACCCCTGCATGGGTGAATCCTCCTGAATGAACAACCAAGAACAAAACATAGTTCTTCTAAGAAGATGAACGCACAACACGCATGCACAAAATGGAATAGGGAAAAATCAGAATCGACCACAACATTTTGGGTGAAAGCTAGATGATGGAATACCCATGCAAACTGAGGAAAGAGAATCTAAAAACTTTGAAGGATGAATGATCAAAACATCTCGCCGCTCCCCACAATGTGAGGGAAGATGAAAACATGAACGCATGAGGAGAATGGTCATACATTTTTAGGTGTTTCCTTTTGACACATGGCTTTTCCCCAAATAGCTCAATGTTAAACATTCCCCCTCCCTATTCCTTGTGAAATCATGTCCCCATCTCTTTAACATTGCGACGCATAGCTAGTTGTGGTATTTTTATTAGTTTTCATTTTACATGATATTCACAAATATATATACTGTGCTTGACTTAGCACCATAAACTGTAGGAATCAACCTTGATCACCTATACATAAAACATCAATCAATGGCAGGGCCTTAGACTTGAGATCCTTGCCATGATTCCATACAAAATTTTCACCATGTACAATCAAAATACCACGGGGTCAAAACCAGGGTGTTACATTCCCCTCCCACTTCAAGAGCATTGTCCTCAGTGCTCTACAAATTTGAACCAAAAAGGATGTGTCAATCGCATGGCATCCTCTAATTCCCATGTAGCCTCTTCAAGACTGTAGTGCTTCCTTTGCACCTTTATCTATCCAATGGAACGATCTGGAACTCTTCCAAGTCCTTGCTTTCATGCATCAGCACACACCACAAGATATTTTTCTAGTCTTGGAGAATCCTTCTCCTCAGCTTGGAACATTTCCATTGTCTTTGGTAACCAGCAATACCTATGCTCAAGCCCCAAGAAATGAGTCAATTCCCATGTCAGTATTCACAATATTTTCCAAAATCATAGATGAATCACATGCATATGTATATTGACATAAAATCAACAAAAAGTTGTCAAGTGAACCAAATAATCATATGCATAAGTAGCTCCTTTTGGTTCCACGGGTATCCGACTTGGCTTTATACAACCATGGCACTCACAACCTGGCCCCACCCCACAACTGGGTGTGCATCAAAGGGTAACCACATTTCCGCAAGCCTTAGATCACCTGAAAATACCTCTCAACCAAGGTCTGGTAGCTCTATTCTTGAGACCAACACCTCTCCGGGTGCTTCAATCATAGTTCTGTTCAAGAGCTTGCATCTCCTCTAGTTTCTTTTCAAGATCAAGTGCTTCCTTTCTGAACACCACAATGAATTTAATTCATATGTTAGATTCATTCCTATAGGATGCAATCTATAACAAGATTTTCAAAACCATGGATGCATCATATGCTCATGTATATTTAAATAAATTCAATAACAACAAAAGTTTGATAAGTAAACGAAATACGTATTTGTATAACATCTCTCAGCTGAGAGCTATTCATCCCTGCTTTAGAGCCCAACACCTCTCTAGGTTCTCAATATCAGCTCTAGCGTAAGGGCCCAGCACCTCCTCCAAGTGCTTACCAATGCTCAGGAGCTTACCTTCCATGCATCATAATACCTAGAGTTTATTCTCTTCACGGAGCCCCCACACTCGTGACAGTCCCCTTACGGCATGAATGTGTGTAGAAAGAAGTCTAACCGGATGTCTTACACCTTGGGCGTCCCCAGTGATGCATATTGGTGCCTAGCTGGTAGGGGGGAAGAAGTTATGTACCCAAGTACATCCTTGCAGAGGAGCCATGTATTCCTTGTTCATGTTCTCATCGTTTCACTTATTCCAAGCACATTCCTCTGCGAAGCTATGTATTCCAGTACATCCTTCTGAGAAACCATGTACACCTAGTACATCCTTCCAAGGAGTTATGTATCCCAAACACATCCTTCTAAGAAGCTATGTATTCCAAGGTGTACTTTCACCATCTCACTTGCGTTACATACATGTATGCAATTTACATGAGATGTCATCATAAAATTTTAATAATAGATTATGAAATCTATTTCACACATACATGATTTCCCAAATATCAAATGATTAATAACATTGATATTCAAAAATAAAAATCTAAGTTCACAATCCTGCTTCTTGCAAAAAAAATCAAACTTTTGCAACCATGAGGCCATCCTCATGTTGTTTGGCTTCTATAAGTGGGGAATGCTCATCCCTTACTTACACATGCTTTCCAAAACCTGGACATCCACATACAACATGTCATCCTGGCACAATTTTTAATCAACCAAACAATCATAGTTAGTCAACAGGAACCTTCAAACATCAAACAATGCAAAACAAGCATATCCATTGTTAGCATGATTCAAAACCATCATAGGAGATCACAGTCTCCCATAATCAACAGAAAAATTGAAATTTGAAGCTCAAAATATGTTCTTAGTCATGAGATCCTTCTCATGGCATATGATAGCTTCTTATCTGGGTTTCATTGGGAACAACCATGCTGCACTGCTCAGGTCATCCTACCCGAGTCTTCAGGAAGTCCTTGTATGCATGCCCATACAAACAGGGCCACTTCCTCATGGAACTACAATTTCACATGCAGGCTTCCTCGGCCTATACATAGGCTTCACTTTACCTACAGAATCTTTTTTAGTGAGATTCCTGCAATACCCTGCAAGTCCCACAAAAGATCTTATATTTGTTAACTTTATTGGATTAGGCCAACTCATCATGGCTTCAATATTTTCAGGGTCTCCAGATATTCTTTTATCTGAGATAAGGTGACCCAAATAATGAATTCTATCCTCATAGAAGTAACATTTTCTCAAACCTGCATACAACTTATGCTTCCTGAGTAATTTCAAACTCAACCTCAAATGCTCCACATGTTCTTCCTCATTCTTAGAATAAATAAAAATGCCATCAAGGAAACAAGAACAAACCTATATAGATACTTACGGATACATTATTCATAACGCCCATGAACGTGGCTGGTGCATTTGTGAAACTAAATGATACCACTACAGCATCATAAGATCTATACCTTGCTCTGAAGGTTGTCTTATGGACATTTTCATCCTTCATCCTTACCTTGTAGTAACCAGACTTGTTCTTCACAGTGACTTTGTTCAACGGTCTAAAATCAATACACATCTTGTGTGTACCATCATTCTTTTTCACAATTAGGAATGGTTCTCCCCAAGGAGACACACTTTTCTTGACATACCTATTTTCCAACAACTCTTGCAGCTGCACCTTCAACTCTATCATTTATGGTGTACTCACCCTATAGGATTTCTTGGACACTGGTGCTTTACCTAGCACAAGTTCAATTGTAAAATCGATGTCACTCTTTGGAGGAAGCCCTAGAATCTCATCATGAAAAACATTCCTGAATTCCTACAACACATGAAGGTCCTCCAACATAGGATCTTCATTCTCTACTGCCTCCAAAATATGAGTTGCATACACTTTGCAACTTTTCTGATCGAACTTCTTCAGCTTCATTGCTAAATACTTCCTTCCAAAGATCACTTTTGGAATGCCTTTCACAACCTTTAGGTTTCCTTCTTCATCCAGGTACTCAAAAGTCTTGTTGTAACAATCTATCTTTTCTCTATGTTCTCCTGTCCAATCCATCCCAATGAGTATATCATAGGATACAAGTTGTAGGACATTCATATCTACACAAGTGACTAACCCATCCATGACTAATGGACATTTCCTTACCACCTCACTGACTTTCTTCTTAGTTCCAGTGGCTAGTTAGATTAACCATGATCTTCTATGCTTTGACTTCTTCAAAGGGAACATCTCAACAAATCCTAGAGTAATATATATGTGATTCAATCTGGGGTCAATCAAAACAGAAACAGTCTGTTCAATAATATCACCCTCAACTTCCACCATAGTTGAGTTATGACCTTCCTGGTGGTCTTCTAACACTACACAATTTTTTAGGAATGATCCCTACTTCCTGACCCATAGTTCAGCTTCTTGGGTGCTAGGGACTCGAACCTTATTCCTATCCTCAAGTGGACAATTCCTACATATATGGGGTTCTTCATATCCCCATCATTTGAATGGTCCTTTAGCTTTTTCCCTCATCATTCTGGCTGGATCAATCTCATGTTGTGATGGCTGCCTTTGTCACTTTAGGGGGTGATGAGGCTTAAAAAAATTCTTCCTTAGGTTAAGATTCACCTTTTTCTTATGGAAATTTCTCCTTCTCCCTTCTACCTCTATTAAATAATTCCCATAGTTTATCTTCCTTTGGAGGTTTGCCCAACTCTGTAGCATGACTGAAGTCATCTGGCTTTGCTCTACCAAAGCATGGACCAACCTCTTATTTTCTTCTTCATGCTAATATTCTTTAACCTTCTTGGTTGGACCAAGACCAACGTTTTGACTTGCACTATGACTCTGTAAAATCTATGAACAACATCATTTGTTAGACAATCTCATAAATCAAAAGAAATTACTTACCAATCACTTATTGCAGGCATTAACGATCAAGATCAGATCACGGTCATGGTGCATTTCGTTGGGTTGGCTACGTTTATAAATTCTGCTAAATAACACTCTTTCTTGCTGCATTTTTCTTTCTACAACCAATTTCCTTGGCACATTTATACCAATGCTGCAACCAACAGCTCTATCAAATCACAACCTGGGTGCTCTTTTCCATTTTCGTGCAATCTGTTGCATACACATGCTGCCATTTTTCATCTTTTCGGTCCCCTGCAATCCCTGTCGAACCTGCTAAATTTCTCTGAACATAGAGGTGTATTTCTCTTGGTCTCTTTGAGGTCCCAAATATGCAACATGAGCTCTGTTAGCTGTTCAAATTGGCCCATTTAGGACCTAGTGTTGCAACCAACAGCTCTGATACCATTTTGTCACGTAACCATACCCCGATTATCATGTGGAATTAAAAATTTCCTATGAAACCTTTGTCATTATTTGAATCATATGGAAATGTCATGAAACACTCCTCAACATTCATGTTCCAACACCATACTATCACGTCCCCCTCTCGTCCACCATTGATCAATTCAACGATCTACAAAGAAAGATCCCAGTGGCGATCGAATGACAGGGAAAAATCCTGTCGAAAAACGACGGTCACAATCTGTTCCACATCTGGGAACAAATCAACGACTAAAAATAAACCTGCATGAATCAATGGCTGAGAATCAACCTGCAAGGATCAACTGTGTGGAAATATTGAGTTTACGGAATCGGGAAATATGGAAATTTCCATCCCGCTTCCCACATCCCTCATCCCTCATCCCACATCCCGCATCCTGCATGTGGAATAGACCACTACGGAAAGAAAGTTGTGGAGGTATATATTTGCGACGCTGCATCCCACAAGTTGCAGAAGGAGATTTCCGCCAAGAAACTCAGCCTGTTAGTAGAAGTCTTGGACCAATTCGATCCTTCAGTCCATCACCAATCCGACCAATATAAGACCATAATGAAACTTAGGAAATGCATTGAAGGTAACATACACAGATGCATACAATTGAAATTATACATCGGAAGCAATTCATCAATTCAACCCATTAAGCATGTTCATCATATTTCACTAAGAAAATACAAATGTAGAGATTAACAGAAAGATACTTTTCTTATGAAGAAGCTTGTTCTGAAACCATCTATGTTGCTGCAATGTTCCACCCAACCATACACTAGTGCGCTCATCTATATCTCAGTAGCACTACCACCCTTGAGTTGGGCATGATTTCACCAAGGAATAAGAAACACTAGCAGGCTCACACAAAGCCAAGGATACAACAAAACTTAGCCAAGCCAACATAGTTGGGTTTATCAGGTTGCAAGAAACAAGCCAACTAACATATGGGTTTACCAGACCATACATCAAAGTCATCATTCACATTTGGGACCAGCCAATCTAACTAACAGGTGGGTTTATCAGGATGTTCAGCCAAGGGTCACACACACACAAGGCCAAACAAAAGAAGACACAACCAAGACAACAGATGGGTTATTAGGATATTAAGGCAATGGACATGAAGAACTGCTAAGCTAATGATCTCATCCATAGAGCTAAGGACACTTTCACAAGACCTATCTAGCCTACCATCCATGTTTCCTACACACCCAACACAAGGAAGTGTCCCTATATCTACTCCACAATCCCTCAGGCTACATCTTCCATTCCAATGCTCTTCAGGATGTGCAGAGAAGATTCACCAGCCACTCTTATCTTATTGTGAGGTTCCCACTAGGTTTATCAAGCACATTCTACATCTCTTCCACTCCTAATTCTTGTATATATTTCATACCAAACCCAGGGTGCACATCACCGCAACCATAGGGAGGCACATCAACACAGGCTTCACTTAGATACACAAAGACACATGTCTCATAACACTCTGTAATTCAGGATAACATTGCAGCACCACAAACATGGTCTCGGCAAAGGAAAAACACTTGAAGAGACATGTATCAACACCTGCTCGCTCTCGTTGTGCCTATCCAAATAGGAAAAATGATCCCCGCGCAGGTGAATCCTCCTAAATGAAAAACCTAGAACAAAACACAGTTCTACCAACAAGACGAACACACAACATGCATGCACATGATGGAATAGGGAAAAATCAAAATCAACCACAACATTTTGAGTGAAAGCTAGATGATGGACTTCCCATGCACACTTAGGAAAGAGAAACTAAAAATGTTGAAGGATGGATGATCAAAACATCCCGCCGCTCCCCACAACGTGAGGGAAGATGAAAATGTGAATGCATGAAGAGAATGTGCATACTTTTTTGGGTGTTTCCTTTTGACACATGGATTTTCCCCAAATATCTCAAGGTTAAACATTCCCCCTCCCTATTCCTTGTGAAATCATGCCCCAATCTCTTTAATGTTGCGACGCATAGCTAGTTGTGGTATTTTTATTAGTTTACATTTTACATGATATTCACAAATATATATATTGTGCTTGAATTAGAACCATAGAATGTAGGCATCAACCCTGCTCACCTATACACAAAACATCAATCAATGGCAGGGCCTTGGCCTTGAGCTCATTTCCATGATTCCATACAATATTTTCACCATGTACAATCAAAATACCATGGGGTCAAAACTGGGGTGTTACATTCCCCTCCCCCTTCAATAGCACTGTCCTCATGCCAGTTGTGAGCACGGACTGAACAAGTCATCGAACACATAATGAACACAAAGAGCCCAGAAAGAAAAATATGTGCTACATGCCCGACATAAGAAGAAACAACTCAAGCCGTGTCAGCATGGAATTGCCAAATGTGTCCTGAGCGGTCATTTTCAAGACAAGCAAGCCTAAAATATAAGACGATGCGTCACCATTTAACGTAGCATGCACATTGCCCCATAGTTTTTGTTTTATATGTATCAATCATGGTGGATACACCACCTCCGAGTTTGTTAGAAGTCTGATTATGATTTCTAACTAGTTTCTGGTCCTATTTCGAGGTTAGTCTCAGGGACCAGGAATAGTATAAATATACTCTTTGCATAGAGAAAAAGGGTTGGAACTAGAAAGATTTTGGTTCTTATGTAAATTTGATCAGTTTTAATACAAGTTACAAAGCCGAGTGCCTGTTTTGGAATGCAAGAATTCATGCGTACTTCTTAGTTACAGTCTTTAATCTTATTTCTTTATGTGTATCTTTTTCCTATTATTCTTTTCGCTATGTTTTCTTCATGTCTTTAACTAGTGTATAATGGTTTGGAATTCATATTTTTATGCTATGGGCATTGTTTTAGACATTCACCAAAGTTTTCTTACAAATTTGATGTAGAATTCATCTTTTCGGTGCTCTACATTGATGGATTGTCATTGTTCATCCCTTTCCACTAGACCCAAGACATATTGACCGTGACCAAAGTACCACCTTACTCTTGTGAACATTCCCTGTGTGAACTGCTCTATGTTTCTTGGTATTTGTGACTCTATATCCCAATACATCCTTACCTTGTTTGAACCACAAATATCTAAAATCCTATTCTGTGACAATATATATGGCCTTGATAAATATATTGTGAGAGATCCCTCTCTGGAAAAGGGGAAGCCAACTCCCTTTCCTAAAGAGGTTCTGCTGTTACCTCGGGCTCCATCTTTCCTCAATCTTGGGCACGATTCTGAGTGCTAACAAACTAGTGTCGTTTCCTAGGATGAAATTGAAAATCATCCCTGGGAAGAATGACAAATATTCTAAGGTTAAAGGTGTTATATTTTTATCATTCAAGCTAGCATTATGATCTTAGGATCTTTAACTGAGAGAATAACAAGCACAACAATCAAACACAAGAGACAATAGACACAAAGATTTTCCTCGGGGAAACCATAAAGGAGAAAATATTGCAACTTCCTCATAGATAGAATCAACACCAAAAGAAAAACCCCAAAAAACAGTAAGATGATCTCCCAACATCATTAGTCTCTCTCTCTCTCTCTTGTCCCAGCAACTTCTTCTCTCTCACTCATGCACCCCAATGAGTGAGTGTGTGTATGATAAATAGAGAGGCTCACTCTCTATTTATATTCTTTCATTCACTTAATGTCCACTCCAACATGTCGGCCTCACTTAACAATTACTTACTAGAGCCAACATTTCTAGGAGAGTCTAATAACCCTAGTGCCCCACAACTGTGGGGAATTTTCCCTCCGATCAACAAGGAGGGTTAACCTTGACATAATTATGGGGACTATTGCCCTAACTTACAATGGATGGTTAATCTCAATGAATTTACATGACTTGTTTACATTATTGAATCTCCCGATAGGCACATTAGGGCATGACATGACTTCAATACATTACAGACACTTCCTAGAATAAACATCGAGGTACTATACATACAATATACAGGTGAATACATTCCAAAGTTACAAATACATCAACACTCCCTCTTAACTAGGAAGGTATTCTCTCGACACAATTTATCAGCACAAGTCTTCTTCTCTGTATCGCCTGGATCATCATTGAGTTCTCGTCATCTTCATCTGGATCTGGATCATCACTCGATCTAGATCATCATCAATGGATCTAGATCATCACTCAATCTGGATCATCATCAATGGATCTAAATCATTTCTCTATCTAGATCATTACTGCTGGATCATCATCACGTGTGCTATCTCTTGATTCTTCTCGTCACAGGAAGTTCTACAGAGCCAACCCTTTTTCATGCTGGTTGTAGGCCTAGCCTCCATGCAGGTCTTCTTCGGCACTTATATCTGACCCTAATTTAGAATGGCTTGCCTAGCACTTACATATGACCATGAGAGGAACACATCCAACACCATGTCAGAAAGGCATGCCCAACACTCACATCTGACCATGAGAGGAACCAAGCTAGTCATCTATGTCAAAAAGGCCCAACACTCACATCTAACCATGAGAGGAACCAATCCATTCATCTATGTCACAAAGGCCCATCACTTACATTCGACCATGCGAAGAACCAATCCAACCTACATGTCAAAAGGGATCTGCACTTACATCTGATCATGTAGGAACAATCCCACAGTCACATCAGAATGGCCCTACACTTATATTTGATCATGTAGGAACCAATCCTATAGTCATATCAGAATGGCCCTCAGTCCTAGACTGAGTATTCCTTGTAACTGATGAGGTGCCTCCATTCTCCTAGAGAATGGCATCTCAGCATCAAGTTGAGTATTCCTGGTAACTAACCAGGTGCATCCATTCAAAGAATGGCATTCAACACTTATATTGATCATGTAGGAACCAATCCTATAGTAACATCAGAATGCCTCAGCACTCATATATAACATGGAAGGAACCAATCCTTTCACCATGACAGAATGGCTCAGCCCTTACATCTGACCATGGAAGGAACCAATCCTCTCACCATGATAGAATGTCTCACAGACTCATCACTTCCCCTTGGAGGGAACCTTGATCTGGAGAACACCAAGCTTCTCCCTGAAGTACTCAGACTTCACTCTGGCCAATGGCTTTGTCAACACATCAGCTATATGTTCGTCCATCGCAACATACTGGAGCTTTACTGCTCCTTTCTGTACCATATCCCTGATATAGTGATACTTGATCTCGATATGCTTCGACTTGTCATGGAACACTGGGTTCTCCAACAACTTCACACAACTCTGGTTGTCGCAATATATACAAGTAGCATTTATCTGGAGATCAAATAAATCAGATAGTACCTTCCTTAGCCATACTACCTCACAACTAGCTGAACAAGCTGTGACATACTCTGCTTCAGCTGTACTCAAGGCCACGCAAGACTGTTTCCTACTAAACCAAGAAATCACACCTGATCCCATACTAAATTAGCATCCTGAAGTGATCTTCCTATGGATGGCACTACCTGCTAAATATGAATCAACATAACCTTCTAGGTTAATGTTCTAATTCACCTCATACTTGAGCCCATACTCAACTATACCCTTCAGGTACCTCACTACATGCTTTGAAACAATCAGGTGAACATGTCTCAATGTGTTCACAACAAAGCAAGTATTTGGTCTTGTATCTGTCAGGTATATCAAGGAACAAATCATCTGACGATACATCATGGAATCAACTGAATCTAATGAAGCAACACTCATTAGCTTCAGGTTCGATGCCATAGGTGTGGTCATGGCCTTGCATTCCATCATCCTGAACCTCTTTAGGATCTCTGCTGCATACTTCCCTTGTCCACACCTCCATGCCTAGAACATGGTGCATCATATCCAAGTCCTTCATTTCAAACTTGGTAGAAAGCTTCCTCTTGCAACTTTAATGAGTTGCTCTTTTCTGTTAGGAACAAGTCATTGACATATAATAGAAGCATCACTGGTCTTCCGCCTTCAACCTTGAAGCAAAGGTTGGAATCCTCTTTACTCTCAGTAAAGCCTAGAGTCACCAGTAAGCTATCCATCCTATCATACCATGTCGAACTTCGAGATATTCTGTAGTCACTCCATCTGAAGTGAAGCATCATACTCCCTCTGTCTTTTGTACTCTATGCACTCTTTTCGTGAGAATCCTTGGGCTACGAATCTTGCCTTGTATCCCACGATGTTTCCATCTACTGCATGATGGAACTAAAAACTTCCCTTCATGTATCGATACTGCATCCTAGACATCATTCTTCTTGAACTGGTCTTCCCTTTCTTCTTGGTTACTTCTTTATGGTTGGAAGGTTCTGCATCAATGATGTCACTGCGTTCGTCATATCATTCTTTATCTTGAACTGTCGTCACTTGTTCTTTGGAACAAGTCTCATCTTTCTTTGCTTGTAGGAAATTATGTATGCAATCTTTCCTACAAATCAAATGCATTTGTATGGTTAGAAACATTTCATAAGGAATATTCATAATGGAAAATTCTTATGCATAAATATATGATCATGCAACTATTTTAGCCAATACAACATTCATCCATATCTCACAGAAACTTTCTAGATTCCTTCCATCTCTACCAGGACAACATTGAGATTGTGCACTAATCCAATATGTCAGCAAAGAGGTTTCATTCTAGATAAGCAGCAATGGAGAGTTGTATAACACCATGAGATACTTACCCATCACATGCATATTAGTAGTATATTGTCATTAATGCAAACATTCTATCATGCATAATACATCAACTGAATATAAGCAAATGCATAACAAAATAATATCATGAAATGACAATTGAATACTTATCTTTATTTGTTTCGTCGGTAGACTCCTTCTTGAGCATTCAACTTCATCATCTTCTTCATTCATAATAGCATCATTTCTCATCCAAATGTTAAGATGGATAAGAGGTTCTTCAAGAGTTGAGTTCTTCATATTCCTCATCGCTTGAGGGATCTTCTTTGGATGGTAAGAGCTTGATATTCAGTTGCTCCCATCTTCTCTTCTCTTATTATGAGTCAAGCTTCTTCTTCTTCCCAGAGTATGCTAAAGTAATCACTTCCTTCTGGCACACATTCCTCGCATGAATAAATCCCATGATATTGGGAGACCATTCAAGGTGGTTATCACCACTTCTGCATTCTTCACTTCTTCTTTTACTTCTTCAATTTGTTCTTTGATTCGAGAGACCCTTGTAAAGTATGATTGTATGGTCTCTGCATTCTGGATCTTCACATTCTTCAACTGTTTTCTCAAAGTCATCTTCCGAATTATGTTCTTCCCTTCAAATATCTTGTTCAAGGAATCAACCATATTTTTTGGTGTCTTTAGGGAAGACACTTGTGGTATAAGGTGATCTGTGATTGAATCAGCAACGATATTTTTGGCCTTGCCCAAGTTCTTTTGGTGTAAGGATTTTAGCCTCATATCCCTCTAGAACTGGAACCTTTCTTCTTATGTAGGTGTCCAATTCATTTTCTTCATAGAGATCATATAATTCCATGCTTGGAATTTTTCAACTTCAACAAGCTTATCATCAAGTTGATATGATAGATCACTTGGATGAGAACCTCAACAGAAAATAGAAAAAGATTAGATCTTACCAATTTGAGGTGTTCATCCTTGTTTTAGAGCTGAATGATCTAGGGTTTGCCAAAGAAACCCTAATTTTTAAAACTTGGAATATTTTAGATCTGATTGGCTAGAAAGACATACCTCTTCAAGGTGAGCTGTCCAATGTACTCCTTTTTTGAAAGCTCCCAGAACAAGAAGCCCTAGTTTACCAATTTCTTCTACAACAATTCATGCTACTGTTTCCGCTATATATCCGAAATTACTACTCCTATATGTCTGAAACTTCGCATGGAGGTAGCGTCTCCTGTCCCTATTCCAACACAATAGGTTTCATCAGAATTGGTTCCACCAATTGGGACTTATAAACGTTTTCCCAAGGTGACCTGTTTCAAGCCTGTTCAGCATAGCGAAGTTGTATGGACTGCCATGTGTCACTATTTCATCTTAGGGGTCTAAAAATTATACCAAAGAAATTAAATTTCATTCCCTTTCTGGAACATCTTCAAAAATTTAATTTGGGCCTTTTTAGCCCGAGATATAGCAATTCTCCCCAGGTGTCCTGTTTAGGGATGAATCCTAGGAGAGGCTGGAACCCTAACATGGAGGGATCATATCTCCTATAATATAGTGAATCTAAGGGTGAAATTTGGAAACAACGTAAATATGGATTTTATCTTCGGCTTGTGAAGGTCTCAGCTCTTGGGCCTTTCCCAATCCCAAGATATAGCGAATGTACCAAAACTTATCAGTTTTAGTATTTTAGGGTTTTTCCAGCCTAGGGTCAAACTAGGGTTTGACTTTCCTGGAGTTATACCCAACCAAAAATCTTGACCTAGGTATCTAAAATTTGATTTTTATGAGGAGATAAATTCTATGCCAGTCTCACTCAAAAATTCCTCTTTTATAAGAATCCCTAATTTCCTGCACCAAAAACTGAAAATGCTCGGAATCGAATTCCGCTTCGACTGTAAGATGCACCCTTCAATGGAGAGTCAGGCTAGCATACTTTTTCTGATACATTGTGGAGAGAGACCCAAAAAGTAAGAATCCGTAGCTTATGTAGTTGTACAATGTATTATTCTTAGGTTAGCTCTGATGCCATGTTATATTTTTATCATTCAAGCTAGCATTATGATCTTAGGATCTTTAACTGAGAGAATAACAAGCACAACAATCAAACACAAGGGAATCATAAGGGAAAAAACCCCACAACTTCCTTAGAGATAGAATCAACACCAAAATAAAAACCCCAAAAATAGTAAGATGATCTCCCGACAGCAGTAGTCTCTCTCTCTCTTGTCCCAGCAACTTCTTCTCTCTCACTCATGCGCCCTAATGAGTGAGTGTGTGTATGATAAATAGAGAGGCTCGCTCTCTATTTATATTCTTTCATTCACTTAATGTCCACTCCAACATGTCGGCCTCACTTAACAATTACTTAATAGAGCCGACATCTCTAGGAGAGTCTAGGAAAGAGAAAGTCAACTGGAATGAAGACCGACTTAGTCGATCAGCTGACTAAGTCAATGGGCCAACTTAGTTGATCAGCCGACTAAGTCGGTCGGCCGACTAAACTAGAAGATTAAGTCGGCTAACTAAAAGTCGTGTCGGTTCACCGAACCAACAGGTAGTTATTTTGTAACTGTTTGTAAATTGTATATATTAGGTTGTTGAGCCAAACGAGAACTCAGTTCAGCTCTCTGCCTTGTATGAACTCATTGCAATAATATAATCTATTTTCCTATATGTTCTTGTCTCTTGTCTCTGATTTATAGATATATATGTTTTAGTATGTATTATTGGTAACCTTATGTGATCTGTGAGATTACAACATTGGTTCCGTTGCCAGTAGTACATGTCTGAAATATATGCTCACATATGATACCAGAGCAGGAGATTAAGCACTGGTGGGACTGTAAAGTTGCGAACTACTTGCAAAATTACGCAAGAAGGAATAGATTAACAGTCGCTGAAGCCAAAGCAAGATTTTTCACAGAGACGCATGCAAAATTTGTCGAATCAGTGCCCCAACTCTTGAAGCAGCTTCTAGATGAGAAAGCCGAACGACATTAAAGAACAACAGTTGCTGGAAAAACTGATCCAAGGAGGCCGAACAAATTTGTCAGAGTGGTTTGAGAAAATCGCCAACGACTTCTGTGAGGAGCAAGAAGTCGAAGATAGAACTTCTATGGAAACTGTCAAATAAATATTTTACACATATTTCACTGAACAATTTTTGTGTTCCCTGCTGACCTTGTTGTTCAAATTCTTGATAGAGAACGGAGCAGGCCACATCGTTGAACCTCGTCCACCGCTGTGCTAATAGCCATCAAATACCAATTGGGAGGAGAAGCAGAGGAAGTGGGAGAAATTCATTGCAGAAAGAGAGTGGGAATACTTTCTGAGCAAGTAAATCAAACTATCCGGGCTTTCTAGAAGCGTCGGGTAGGCTATGGGGGGGTAGCTGGTCATGTGTTGGAGGTAGAGCATAATGGATCCTAGTCGTTCTAAACCTGATAACCGTCACCAGTAATGAAAAGTCAACCAAAGAGGACCTCAATAAAATAGCATTGTACGAAAGTATGTCGGACACTCAGAAATAAGAAAGGGACGAAAGACAGAAGAGAAGGGAGGCAAGACGTGAAAGAGCCACAGGGCTACACAATGAACACAACCCTAGGGAGGACGACCATGAAGAGAATCCGCTAGAGTCGGGTCATGACCGATAGGAAGAGGGCGTAGAGCAAGAGGTATCCCCTAAGGAGGAAGAAGTGTGGATATAGCAGCCAGAAGCTCTCCAAATAACAGCTCCCAATGACGGCATAACCCTTTCCCCAACAAATCCGTGTACTAGAATACAGACTATTGTCAAAGATGACCTCTGACTACGAGCTGGTGACTTCAGTATATGGAGCCGACTAGGTGATGAAACATACACCGGTCGACACCTTATTATACATCTACCACTTGAAGGAAATTGGGTGACGTTTCAGGCGGCACCCTCCCTCCGGAGTATCCACTTGCTCTTACTGACACATGAAGGAGCACCCCCCCACCAAATACAGCTTTAGAAGAAATCAAACAAGCAGACCTGTGAACACCAAGTTGCAGTCGACCATCGACAACCGAAGTTGACATCAACCGGCTGCAAGTCGACGACGACTCGACGACCGACGGGAGCTCAAGATCCGTCGACCAAAATTCCGTAGGCTCGACTACATCAATAACCCCACCACTTTCACCACCACCCCCACCTCCACCTCCACCAACTTCTGAGAGTAGTGAAAGTGATTCAGACATAGGTCACAGATCAGCTCACATTCCTCTCTATGAGGGAGATGAAGACCCCATACGACATTGGTTCATCTACGAGTCGACCTGGGAAGCAAACCAGGTAACAGATGAAGACCGACAAATGGCACAGTTCGCCAGAGCCTTAAGGAAAAGGGCCTTGACATGGTACATGACCTTTTCAGAAAGGAAACCCAGAGCGACGAAAACTGAGATCAAGGCGTAGTTCTTATCATTCTTCAAAACCCCAGATGCCAAGCACCTGGCCGCCAAAAAGCTCAAAATGACATAGCAAAATCCAAGGGAGACAGTCCGTGACTACGACAAACATTGGAAGGACCTACTAAGCCAGCTAGATTACGTTATTGATGAACAATTACTAATTCAATGGTTCCTTGCAGGATTATCACAGAAAGTACGTCGACATATCAGTCTGGAGACGTTCAAAACGTATGAAGACGCGCTAACAAAAGCTCTGCAGGTCGATATGGACAAAGACATACCTGCCTATCCGACAGACCACAGATTAGAGGAACAGCTCAAGAACATGTAGAAGTCTTTAAAGGAGCTAACCCTCAAGAATCAAGAAATCTGGTGTACCAACTGCTCAACGGTCAGTCATTCAAAAGATAATTGTCGACAAGACGTCCGCTTTGTACAAACTAAATCATTTTACGACATTTGCTAGGAACACGGAGATCACTCCATGAAAGATTGTCCATTTAACATGAAGAACGAAAAGACTTCATAGTGCGCCATCTGCGAGACCAAAAATCACAACACGGCCAACTGTCAGTTAAACCTAAAAAACTGACAGAACTATCAGGTGGTCTACCAAACGAATGCAGTAGCGCAAAACAACGAACAAAACAATACAAACAACTAGAACGGACAAAGATATGACGGCCGATGATATGAGAACTGGTACGACAACTGACATCAGGGATATGGAGGAAGAGGTCGATTCCCTGGGAATCGTGACATACGAACACATTGACCAACCCAGTGCTTCACATGCTACAAAGAAGGTCACCGGTACGCAGATTGTCCGTACAAGGACATAACTGATCTTAAATTCTGTACACACTGTGGAGTAGGAGATCACTCCCTTGAGGATTGTCCTACTATGTTAGAGAAAATCAATACGAAGAAAAATGTTAATGCCTTGTCTTGTGTACAAAAGCATGATATACTAACTACTAAGAATTTACATATTGTTACTCGACAAGGCTCAAAAACAGGGCTTGATAACCCCCAAATTAGCAAGATTAAAGACACAAATGTTTATCCTGACCCTATAACGCAAAAACACACATATCAAGAGGCAACCCACGTATTTCACGACATTGCACAATAAGAAGACCTCATTAGCAGTCAACCTAATACAATACAACAATTAATCTATCTCACTCAAATAGACAAATTCGTGGCCCAGTTCATTGATTTATTGCATCAAATAAAAAGTACTAACACCGAAAAACAAACTAAGAACATCTGCAACCTAAACCAAAAAGATAAAAATGATGTCGACCCACTTGTCGACCTGGAAATCGAAGGTTACCATGTCCGACAAGTAGTGATTGACTTCGGGTCTCAGGTAAATATCATGACCTAGGATACATGGGAAAATATGGGAAGACCTCGACTCTACGACTCAGGTATTTATCTAAAACTCACCGACCAAGGTCTCATTGAACCCATTGGGGTTTGGAAAAATGTCGACACGACCATCGAAGGAATTTCGACCAAGGTTGATTTTGAAATCATCGACCCAAAAGAAGGCTCTAATTCCTTCCCAGCACTAGTTGGTCGACCTTGGGGACGGAAGATGAAAGCCTCCATATCCTTAGACAAGGAATGAATCAAGCTAAAAGGAAATGGTCACAAAGTCATTGTACCCATTAATCCATCCCAAGGAGAAACTTGGACCGAACTGATTGATGAGGAAGTCGATGTCAGACAACTTTACCAGATCCACAACAATACATACTATACCGAACCAAACATCCATGGAGAACTTTACTTAGGTAACCAAGACTCAATTGGTTATAACTTAGATGCTGAACTGTATGACTGGGAGATGGAAAATTACAAAACACAAGCAAGAGGGTGCTGGACTATACAAAAATTACAGAAAAAACCCACCCGACAGTGCTTCATAGTATCCGTTATCCCCAAAATATTTGAAAAGAAAGTAAGGGAATGCCCTACCTTACAACCAACCAACTTAAACACTACACAACTACCCAGGTATAAGGAGAGGGAATCCCCAGTCATGCACATTGAACAAGTATCTAAAAATATTGGAGAACATGGTTGACTTCAAAGCTTAGTGGAAACGTTTACAGGTCAAGCAGCTAGATGGTGGGATACCCATCAGACAAAACTCCAGACCTGGACAACTACTTCGACTTTCTTTGTCAAACGGTTTGGTGGAAAGAAGTTAACCCAGCAAGCCCAGATCCCTACTTTTACCCAAGGAGAAAACCCAGAAGAACACATTAATACTTGTGAAAAGGAGTGGAGAAGACTTGGATATAAAGATGAGAGAACTTGGCCACATTTGTTCCCTTCAACCCTAGCCGACTTACCCAATAAATGGTATAAGATGGAGGAAGTTAGAGGTGAAACCTTCTTTTGGCAGGAACTCAAGGAAAATTTTATCAAAGAATTCTAGTTCATACCTCAAAATGAAAAACTGGCCGAGACAGCATAGCAAATCAAACAATTTCTCCAACCGACCGAAAAACAACCCTCCCAGAACCACTGACAAATCAAGGACTGTAACAATATACAAACCAAATCCAGACCATAGGTGACCCGTCTACACTTATAAAATGAACACACAGAAGGAAAGAGCTTCAGATGGAAAACCGGCCATATTGAAACAACAAAAGCTATCCATTCAATCCTAAAAATTGAGACCATCGACAAACCAGATCTTGACAGAATGACTGCAGCTGAATTCCCTGCTACATTCTCACAGTTCAAAGAAGGAAGTCGGCCAATCAACGAAGCTAAAGCACCAGAGTGGATAGATGCCAAAGTAAAAACTAAAGAGTTTGACATTTCAAATGACGACTGACCCAAAATAGCCAAAATTGGTGACTACTGGAATGAACAACAGACCACCGAAATAGTAAACTTACTTAGAGAATTCCAAGATGTCTTTGCCAGGGACTATACAGACTTAAAAGGCTTAGTATAGGAAATAGGAGAAATGAAAATTGATACTAAACCTGATGTCCGACCTGTCAAGAAAATACCTTATAAACTAGCTCACAAGTACAAGGAGATAGTTAAAAAGGAAATCGACAACATGTTAGTAGCAGGGATCATTTACCCTATCGACCAGTCTGAATGGGCAAGCCCCATGGTCGTCCAGCCTAAGAAACATGACCTGACAAAGTTAAGGATTTGTGTCGACTTAAGGGAGCTCAAAAAAGTAACATTAACAGATCAATTCCCAACCCCCTATGCTGATGAAATATTGAACGAAGTTGCAGGCCACGAATGTTACTCATTCACAGATGGATTCTCAGGATACAACCAAGTACCCATAGCAAAAGAAGATCAAAAGAAGACAACATTTGTCTGTGAATTTGGGTCCTTTGCTTACAGAGTTATGCCTTTTGGGCTAAAGAATGCACCTACAGTGTTTTCCCGAATTGTTGTCAAGACTTTCCAAGAATACATATATAAGACCATGGCAGTATACTTCGACGACTGGACTATATAATCCACCTTAAAAGATCACTGCAAATGGATTCAACTTATGCTGGAGAGATGTCAACGGATTCAACTCTCCCTGAATACTAAGAAATGTATCTTTATGACTACCATAGGCATACTCTTAGGGCATATTGTCTGTAAAGATGGTATCAAGGTCGACTTTGCCAAAATTAAAATCATCCTCGACCTGAAACCACCAATAAACCCTAAACAAGTCAGGGTGTTACTTGGCCATACAGGCTACTATAGAAAGTTCATAAGACACTATTCAGATATGACCTACCCCCTGGAAGAACTACTAAAAGAAGATCAAGAGTTCAAGTGTACAGAGGAATGCCAAATCTCCTTCGACAAACTAAAAAGAAAACTGGTCGAAGCCCCCATACTCAAATTTCCAAATTGGTCGACCAAATTTCATGTGCATATTGATGCATCGGGAATCGCAATCAGAGCCATCCTAACTCAACCAGGGGATGACGAGATGGATTACCCTATAGTTTACAGCAGTTGAAAATTAAATAAGGCTGAAAGGAACTATTCGACCACTGAAAGAGACGCCCTAGGTATGGTCTTTGCCCTCCAAAAGTATCGTCATTACCTTTTAGCCAACCCCTTCACATTTTATACCAACCATCAAGCCTTGAAATACCTCGTCAATAAACCCCTCCATCATGGGAGAATCTGTCGCTGGATACTTCTTTTTCAAGAATTTGAGTTTGAAGTCGTGGTCCGAACAGGGAAGTTAAATGTCGGGCCCGACCACCTATACCGTATAGACACAGGAGAGGAACCGACCAGAGTTGACGACGACTTGCCAGATGCACATTTATTTTGCATAGAAGCAGTGCCAGAAGAACTTGAAGAAATAGCTCAGTTCTTAGAGACAGGTCAGGCACCAGAAGGTCTGAACACTAAGAAAATGGATTTCTATACAAAATGGGGTTAGACAACATTCTCGGAAGGTGTGTACTCGACCATGAGCAAGACCAAATAATGCATGAAGCACACTATGGACCTGCAGGATGACACTTTCAAGCGGATACAATTGCAAGAAAAATCCAACAATCGGGATTATGGTGGCCGACGATCCACAGAGATTGCAAAAACTTTGTTAGTAGATGTGATCGATGTCAACGACTTGGTCGACCTCTGCTGAGCATAGAGATGCCCTTGATATCTGTAAACCCTAGTCTCACATTTGAAATCTGGGCTATAGACTTCATAGGACCATTTCCTATCCCAACCAAACGATCAGGTGCACGATATATTATCACGGCAGTAGAATATGTCACTAAATAGGTAGAAGCTGAACCTGTCGATACATGTTCAAGTGAGGTAGACACTAAATTTATCTATGAAAACATCATCACTAGATTCGGATGCCCACTCACATTGATCAGCGACCAAGGGTCACACTTTATCAATAAAACCATAAAAAATTTGACCGACCAATTTCACATCGACCACCGACGAAGCACCGCATATCACCCTCAGTCGAATGGCACGATTGAAGCTTTCAATAAAACATTGACAAAAGGGTTAACCAAAATATGCAGTACCAACAAAGACGATTGGGATGAGAAAATCCCTGTGGTCCTCTGGGCATATAGGACAGCCTATAAACGGTCGACTGACCAAACCCCCTTTCGATTAGTCTACGGGCAAGAAGCAGTCGTCCCCCTACATTTCTGACAGCAGACACCTATTATTGCACAACTATTACATGTTGATGTTGAACATGCAAGAAAGGACCAACTATTTCAACTTAGCAAGCTAGAAGAACATAGACTCATGGCTATACAACACCAAGAAATTCACAAGCAACAGCAGAAAGCATGGCACGACCGCAACATCAAAAACAAAAACCTGTCGGTCAGAGACTTTGCATTACTCTATAATAGTCGAGTCAAAGGAAAACCCAAGAAACTCCACACAGAATCGATGGGACCTTACCTTGTCGAAGAGATACACATCAATGGTTCAGTCCGACTAAAAACATTGCAGGGCCTAGTATTTCGGAAGTGTGTTAATGGAGCCCGATTCAAATGTTACAAAAACTGGAAAAAAAAATCATATAACGACCTTAACCATTAATCAAAACCCATAAAAAGCTAAAAAAATTCCAAAAACAAGTAATACACCCGACACACCAAAACATGACAGGAACTCACTACTTCGACAACCGACATCATCACCTCCGACCATCTTCATTGACCAATCCGGTTGACCATTCTCATCACCGACACCGACTGACGACCTCAAAAGTCCCATCGCGCATTTATGACCTCGAGCACCAAAAGCAATTCCCCATTACTCCACACTCGCGTATTGCATCTGGACCATCAAGTCCGCCATTAATACATCCATTCCCACACGCAGCCACACCATCGCCTATAAATACGGGACCATCAAAGGTTCATTCACCACACCCTTTACATACATAGCACTCGCACAGTCGGTCGACTAAAAACCCAGAAACCTATAGTAACCCTGACCAAAACAACATAATGGCCCCCAAGCAGACTAGAGTAGCGACCAAAGCGAAAGAGCTACAGGCTAAGGATACACCCTTGATCTGCTGACTAAAGCATATCAAAAATGCCAAAGTATAGGACGGCCAATGGTAGAAACTCTGGGCTGAGATCCAAGAGTGGGCCTTCGTCGACAAGAAGATGACCCAAGTGGTTGAAAAAGTCCGACGGAGCACCATCTTCAACTATCCCAATGCACCCCTGATGGCAATCTTTGGTGGGACAAAAGAAGCTACCGTCAAGTTTATCATCAGTCGATACCACAACAGTTAGTTCTACTTTGACTGACCGGTCGACATTACCGGGGATATCATCTCCAAGCTCACCAGTCTGTCGAACCAAGGAAACCCTGTACCAATCGGAATCAAGGAAGGATTGGTCCAAGAGCTCACAGGATCACCGTCCGGGAAAAATTCTAAAGTATTGATGATTGGGCAGATTGCCACTCGAACGCCACAGATTGTGGCCAAAATCATCACCATCACACTTACCTTAGCAGGTCGAAGTAGCGACCTTAAATTGGAAATGCTGGAGGCCATTGACACAATTGCCACCGACAGTCGAATCTATCGATGGGGAGATTATGTTGTCGACATGAATAAAACCATCTGCGAACGATGCTAAGAGATGAGAGGAATCATCAAGTTCCCCTCCCTCATCCTTTGGCTCATGATGTACCACATATGTCCGGAAGGAAGTCCAGTCTTCTGGGAACCGACCAAATTCCACATGAACAGGTTCAAACCCTTCTCTCTGAAAGGAACCCTGCATGAGTTGGTGCAAGGAAAAATCTTTCTGGAAAACTAGTTCCAACAGTTAAAGCTTCGCACGACCAGATGGTGGGTGCCTCAGAACATCTGACGCAATCTACCAGCGAAGTCTCACATACAGTTGGAGCTCGACCATACCACGGTCTGGTATATGTAGGGAGAAGACCCCAAGGCCGTCACCCTCGACTACTACCCAACTGCTGAGCAAATCTTTTGGGAGTTGAATCGACATGCGAAGACCAACATACCAGTACCAAAGGTAGCCAAACAGGTTGACTTCTCAGTAAAGGAGCCACTGACCGACAAGGAGAAAGAGGATGACTACGAGTTAAACCTGTACATAAGTACATTTGTGTCGGAGGACACCCTGGTCGATCCCACTGGTTGGGTACAAATAACCATCAGGCCTCCAACCAGAGTCGACCCACAACCGACACAACAACAGCCGAAAGAACAATAGCCGATGGAACCACAACCACAATAGCAAGCAAACCCTCCGGCTCCAGCAAGAGTCGCCCCAACTTAGGTACTGATGAATGGAGTCAAGCAAGATAACCCTGAATATGCTTTGTCAAAAGGCATCATCAAGAAATTGGCCGCTGAGATAGCTGCCACCAGAAGGAAAATAAGAGCACAAAAAGTACAGCAAGGCAAAGGTAAGCGCAAGCTTATCGTAGCTGAGTTGTCTGACGATGAGGAAGAGCTAGTAGTTGCGGCCGTTGACATTGTAGAGGATGCCGGTGCAAACAAAGTCTAAGTTGAAACTCAGTTTCAATGGTTTCTTGAAGCAGGAGCCCCTGAGGGTCGAACAAAGAAGCCCAAAACAACACCGACACTGGAAGACGTCATCGATCTTGTGTCGACTCCTCCACCTCCATCACCGACACTAGTAGTCGAGGAGCAAGAACCGACACAGCAGTCATCCAACCCCCTTGACTTGTACAAGATATCGGAGTCAGTGAAAGAAAAGTTCAGCAAGGACACCGAACTCAAAGATTTCTTTGAGACGCTACCTGAGCTGTTCCAGTCGGCTCAGAAAATCCAAACCAAGGCTCCCCTCTATAGCAGTAGGGTTTTTGGACACATTACGTCAAATTTCACCCGAACAGACCAAGAAGGAGAAGTGATCGGCCATGTTCGATCTACCATTGAACACATCAACCCCAAAACCCAGGATGACTTCCTCAACCCACCAGAAATAGACCCACTGTTTGAGGTAGGTTTACAACCGACTTTCGACAAACCCATTACCCCCGACCAGTTCCCCACTTCATCACCACCGCCGCCATCATCTCCACCCCCGCCATCATCATCCCCACCACCTGTACCAACCCTTGATTCCCAGCCAGATATACCCCAACCAACTACATCATCTCAACAAGAAGCAACCATACCAACCACCCAGTCAGAAAAACCATAGACTTCAAACCCACCAACCACCGAAACCCCCTCAACTGCTGCAGGTACCCGGGAAAAAGACACAAAAAAACAAAAGAATAAGAAAGAGCATCATCCTTCCAGACTTCAGATCGGCTTAAAGGATGCAATCTCATTGACTGACACTGAATTCAGCCAAATCCTCAAGACTTTGGCCAAGGAAGGAAAGACAAGGACTGCATGAAAAACTAAAGAGCTCTTGGACAAAAATGCAGAACAGGTCGAGTTTCTCGGCAAATGTAGGGCTCTAGCTCAGTCTGTGATACCAGGACCTATTGAAGTCGACATAGATCAACCGTTGCAAAGAGCCTATCAGCTCTTCGAGACCATGGTATCGACCGTCCAGGCTCGTCTCCAAGAGACTAAAGAAGAGCAGAAGGAAGAGACTACCCGACTGCTACTGGCACAGCACACTGCCTTCTCAGAGGCATACAAAGTGCTACAGGACCAGATGGAGGAGTCTGTCATTACCGAAGAAGTCTTAAGAGACTGGCCTACTCACTATGGGCAAGTCTATCAACAGACCCGGCAGACTCGTCAAGGCATTCAGGATTTGGAGAGCAGGGAGATGACAGAGGTAGCACTCAGGCAGACGATAGAAGAACAGATTGTGCTAGAGACAACCAAGCTGCAAAAACTGGAACGAGAAGCACACCAGTGGGTCCAACAAGCCCTTCCAAACTTAGATAAAGTCGACATCATCTGCCCACAAATGAAAAGACTCAGCGACACAACCAAAGAATAGAACTAGATCCTGGGCCTCAACATGGAGAAGATCGCGGAACTCCCACTCCCCGAAAATATGTCAATCCTGTCACACCTAACTACCTTAACAATCGACATCCAGAAATATTTGCAGAGTTGGATGGATTTTTAGCATCACCTTGCCATCACAACTCCAGCCATTTTCAAGATCTGTGTCCAAAAAAGGCCAACCATTCATCTGCACAGCCCTCCACAATAACATTTTGGAAGAGTCCGACAGAGACATTTTTTTGTACCTCCCTGTTTCTTCGGGACGAACAAACATTTTGTTCATGGGGGAGATGTAGGAAAGAGCAAGTCGACATAAGTTGACTGGAATGAAGACCGACTTAGTCGATCAGCCGACTAAGTCGATGGGCCGACTTAGTCGATCAGCTGACTAATTCGGTTGACCGACTAAACTAGAAGATTAAGTCGGCTAACCAAAAGTCGTGTCAGTGCACCGAACCAATAGGTAGTTATTTTGTAACTGTTTGTAAATTGTATATATTAGGCTGTTGAGCCAAACAAGAACTCAGTTCAGTTCTCTGCCTTGTATGAACTCATTGCAATAATATAATCTGTTTTCCTATATGTTCTTGTCTCCTGTCTCTGATTTATAGATATATATGTTTTAGTATGTATTATTGGTAACCTTATGTGATCTGTGAGATTACAACAGAGAATATAATAAACCTAGTGCACCACAACTGTGGGGTCTTTGCCCTCTGATCAACAAGGAGGGTTAACCTTAACACAATTGTGGGGATTGTTGCCCCGAATTAAAATGGAGGGTTAACCTCAATGAATTTACATGAGTTGTTTATATTATTGAATCTCCTGATAGGCACGTCGGGGCATGACATGATTTCAATACATTACAGACACTTCCCGGAATAAACATCAGGGTACAATACATAAGACATATAGGTGAATAGATTTCAAAGTTACAAATACATCAACAAAAGGGTTCCTACGGGAAAACATGAACTCCTGCATAAGAAATGTTGTATCATTTTACCTGGTGACTCCACTTAAATATTCTAGAAGGTGACTCCACTAGGGAGATCAACAGCTAGAAGGAACGATACAAGAAGGGGGGGTTTTAAACTTTGCCTAACTATGGACGATAGAGCTGTAAATTTGACTATTGACGGTAAATGACAACTAGACATCAGAAAGATGATATATCCTTCACCCAGTGATTCTACTTTCCCAAGAATCCATGGTTCAAATGCTTCGATAGCTCCACTGGTGTCGTGATTTAGGAAGTCAAGTGTCCAAAGGAGATTAGTGGACTTCATTGGGGAAGTGAATTCAGTATAAAAACATGGGTATACTCGACAAAAAGATAAGGTACTTAAGACCCAACTTTCTCCAAAACATCTTATCTTTTCTTGTAAGTTTCCTTATCCTTTCCTAAGTTTATCAGAATAATCCTTCATGGCTTATTTCACTCCAAACAAAGCCTTGAATTCACTCCTGTATATCCTTCCTTACAAATTGAAAGTATCTCTTCATCATGTACATCTACTCTTGATCAAGACCATTTGTCTGAAATCCCTAACACTAAGAAGAAGTCTAGTGAACCTCACGACGCCTCGCCCTAGGTCATATCCTGTCCACAGGGATCTGTTTCAACCGATACCCAAAATCGATATATGCCTCTTTACCTACCTCACATTCTTCATTAATTTCCCACAAAACCATACAAATACCTTCCTAAGTTTGATGGAGAATCTGAAGATCTTACAACCGAGAAACATTTACAAGCCTTTGAGTATTTCCTTGATCTCTTTGATGTAGAGCATGATGATGTTTGTATGAGAGCCTTTTTCCAATCTCTACAAGGAAATGCTAAGAAATGGTTTAGAAAATTGCAACCTAGATCCATCACTACATGGGGAGAGTTGTCTCATGCATTTTTAGGATTTTGGGGTGAAAGAAGATCATTGGACCAAATACTCTTAGAGTTTTATTCTATGAAGAAACATGAAGGTGAAACTATGTCAAGTTTGAACAGGAGGTTTGCAAGATTTTATTATAGTATGCCAAAGGAAATTCAACCTAATTTCCAAGTTGTTTCTAAGTTGCATTATGCATATTTATTCCCTCCAAAATTGTCTTTGTTTCTTTTGGAGATAAAATTAGTCAAACTGCTTCATATGTTTTTTGATTCATTGGAAGCTAAAGAGAATCTCAGTATGTCAAAGAGGTTCCTAGACCATAGTTTTAATGATATGATTGGAAAAGAATCAGACTTGGTTGAGCTACACGAGATGAAAGAAACACTCTTTGGGAAACCCATCCCCTTTCTCGATAAACAGAAAGAGGATCAACATATTGATGAAAAGGTATGCGGTCCTACTAGCTTGTTTTCTGAAGACTGCGACTAGGCTATTCTGAGTTATGTCCATGGTGATTTCAAAGAAGATTTCAGCCTGCCTGTATACGATGAATATGATGATAACTACTTGGGCACCGGGCCTAAGAAAACAACCGTGGATTTTGTAACTCCAAGACTTGATAGGGAAGGAAGCGAGGGTCCTAAAATAGATGCTTATCCATATTTTTCAAATTCAAAAACTTCGTGTCATGGTGAAGTGTTTTGTTTGCTTGATCCTATTGAGGAGAATGAATGTGTCTTTGTTGAAGCATGTTCGAAGGATGAAGTTCTAACTTTTGAAAGTTGGAGCGAGAGTCATGATGCCTCATTTGAGAACTATCATAAGTACTCTGTGCATGGTTCCTTTGGAAACCAATCCGACTATGGGAAAGGGAGATTACTTCCTAAGCAATTTTCTCAGGATAATCAGACGACATAATTCTATGGAGGCTATTGCATTTTTTATGATCCTGACATCGATTATATTGAAATACTTTTCATCCAAGAAGGTCACCAAGAAGCCGAGGGGGTTCTGGATGGGACACTTCTTTATTTGTTTTAGATTTGGAAATTAATTTTCCCAATTCCATCGAAGAACACGATGCTATTTTCTTCAAAACGCTTATAAAGGATTAGGTTTTAAATTATTATATTTTATGCAGAAAAGTTGATGAAGCAATTGCAAGTGATCCATGGCTCTCCTCGCGTGGTTCTCTTGAGTGGAATTTCGGCAAGGTGCTGAAAGAGTGGCAGTTGGAACATTTTTGTCATGATGAACAAATAGTGGAAGAATTTGGAGGCCTTCGGGGGTTTTATGATCCAATTGCACAGTACATGGAGAGGTTGGGAAATGGAAAGGACTGGTTATATCTTTACTGTAGAAATCAATTTCTTTATTATAACCTTGCGCCGCCAGGTCTTTCAGTTCTGTTTTTCATCTGGCATGAAGACAAGGTAGGTTTATGGGACCATTTGCTTGACTGGATTCATTGGAAGTTAGAAGTTACTTGACTGAGCATTAAGGTTCAGTAGGTAGAGATGAATAAGCTCGACATGACGTGAATCTCTTTTAATGAAGCTTTAGTGTCAGTTTAGATTTTCTGGTTTGGTTTCATTGTTGGTCCAGTTTTGGTTTTCAGAGCATGCTAAATATTTGCAGTAAGGTCTGGGGAGCCGCCTAATGGATTTGTCACCTTGTCTAGTTGTTCTTTGCTACCTCACACGGAGGATAACATCCCTAGCTGGAGCCACTTGTTAATACTTTTTTTGTTCCGTGCTAAATGATTGGAGGGATAAGGTAGGAAAAACTTTACAGTGATTGACCTCGGGGAATACCGAAAATTTCAGTAAACTTCCCCTCAGGCCATCTCTAAAGCTTAGGATGCAAGATGGTAAAAAATACTTGATATTTTAAACCTTGAAAATATGTGAAGCAGGGATAATTTTAGCCCAGTTGGCTATTTTTCCAAGTTTTTCTCCCAAAAAAGATTCACAATTTTGCATTTTTTGAAACCCTATTTCACCCAATTTTGATGGGGTAAAATTTTTTCACCCTAAAAATAGCCAAATTATTATATAAACGATATAAAATCCTTGGAAATTAAAAATATTTTTTGAAAAATATCGCTAATCATTTTATAGTTGGCTTTTTCAGAATTGGTAATATTCACCAACATTTATACACTTTTAAATAAGTATGGTTCCTTAAAATCATCCCTAATGTGAAGAAAGGGAAATCAGGTCCTAAATTGCGTGAGAAAGAGTACACGTAGATCTGTCAAAGCCACGGGAAAGGAGATAATATTTCAACGGTGGCAATCTGGAGGTGATCCAGATCAACGGATATAGTGGGTTTCACCAATATGACATGCACAGTCGAAGTCAATTTTGTATTTTTGTGGAACAAGTTAAAATGACCATGGCTTTCAAGGGTCAATATCGACGAAGGGATAGATCAATGGAGAGGGTTAATTTCTCTAAATCAAAGCGCTCACGAAGGTTCCAGTTTTTTAATCCGTGAAATGGGTTAAATAGAGAAAAGTTTAGAAGACATGGATTGAGCTGAGGGAATATCCATAGTGGATAGTGTTTCCACTGATTGAACACACGTGGAGTAAATCGCCATCAGGATTTACGTACTATGACACAACCATTACAATTGGATGGTAAATATTGATGAAATTTCCAATCGAAAGGCTGGAAATGATTCTACCTAGTGAAAGTCACGTAAAAGAGATTCGAAGATGAAAGTTGTAGTTCTATGTAGGGCCCACTCATTTTGAAGAGAAACTGTTAGGACCAAGGAGAAAGGCCATGGTTGAAACACAGTCTCACTCACTTTGAATGCCAAGAAGCTATTTTTTGAGGCCAGGCACACTATGAATAAAAGTGACAGGTCATCAAGGGTCCATGCGCCATTTAAGCATATCTACAACCAGAAAAATAGCTCCACTGCATAAATCACTCCCCAGAATCCAAGAATTTGTTGCACCATGCGTGTGATGATCTTAATAATGTCTAAATGGTCAAGATGACTAAAGGTAATTATGGCCTTCACATGAAGTAGGGTGAAGAAGAATCATATGCATAGAGCAGGTATTTTCGAATGTCGTCTTCAAGAGGGGTAGATGGATGTGGAATCTCTAGTCCAAGGGACATGGATCGAAGGGTAGATGATGAGGACCGAGGCTAGAGGTCACTTCCACAATTGATAATATGCCGCCATAACAGAAATGGTGGCATGACGAGAATCTCCACATAAATACCAGATCCCGAACCCATGTGACTGCGCTTGCTGTCATCATACTACTAGATGACGGCATGTGTGAAGGTGTTGACATGGCCATTTTCGAATCCTACCACCCATATATTTATAAACACCATATTTAGATCCATTTGAAGATAAAGAACTGGTAAACAATGAAGAGAGGCTAAGGTCTTTGAGTGTTAGTATGCCGAGAATCCTGGAAGTCTTAAAGGAGGTCTATAATGGATATCTAGTTTGAGAAACTTATTTGTCAAGGTATTCTATTAGTTGGTGAACATCGCTTTGATTTCCTGTAATTCCTCAACTTTAATGTCTGGAGGGCTCCAACCATTGGGGTAGGGACTTTCATTACATTAGAGAGGCTTTGTGGCCCCAGTAAGGTCGACACAAGGATGTTCATCATATTAGATGGACCTTCTGAGGCCGGTAAGTGCATCACTGTCATAATAAAATGCAACACCCATGTAGAGGCAGTCCCTGTAACTCCTTTCCTGGTGGGCATCTTGCCAAATCCTCTAGACGTGGTCATTCTCTCCATAATCTCAGCACATGGTGACCATTTCTAGAGTCAACCCATATGAGCGAATTCTCTGATTGGAGGGTAGGAGGTCAAAATACTTCATCATCATGTTTGTGAATTCCACTTTCCAACTTTGTCTAGGGTGATGATGAATCCAAGAAGGTGTCGCAATGTATGACCTGTAGGAGGGACCTCCTCCTAGGAGAAGAGAAGCACAAGAATGACAAGCCTCCTCAAGGATGTGTCACTATCAAAGACAGTGTGGTATTTCCCCTAGCCTCTACCTATAACAGTGTTACCAAGAAACCAAGAGGCTTGGAAGAGAGTTGAACACAGAAGGAACACAAACCTTCATGCCAGTTGTGAGCATGGAACAAAAAAGTCATCAAACAAAAAGAGCCCAGAAAGAAAATGATGTGCTACATGCTAGATAGAAGAAGAAACAAATCAAACCACGTCAGCATGGAATCACTAAAGGTGTCCTCAGCAGTCATTTTCAAGACAAGCGAACCTGAAATAGAAGACATTGCATCACCGTTTAATGTAGTATGCGTGTCTCCCTATATTATTTGTTTTGTATGTATCAATCATGGTGGATATGCCATGTCTGAGTTTGTTAGAAGTTTGATTATGATTTGTAACTAGTTTCTGGTCTTGTTTCGAGGATAGGAGTAGTATAAATATACTCTCTACATAGAGAGAAAGGGTTGGAACCCATAAGGATTTCGGTTCTTATGTAAATTTGATCAGTTTTAATACATGTTACAGAGATGAGCGCTTGTTTTGGAATGCAAGAATTCATGCATACTTCTTAGTTACAGTCTGTAATCTTCTTTATTTATGTGTTTTTTTTTCCCGTTATTCTTTCCGTTATGTTTTCTTCATGTCTTTAACTAGTGTATAATGGTTCGGAATTCATATTTTTATGCTCTGGCCATTGTTTTAGACATTCACCAAATTTTTCTTCCAAAGTTGATGTAGAATTCATCTTTTTGTTGCTTTTCATTGATGGACTATCATCATTCTTCCCTTTCCACCAGACCCAAGACATATCGATCGTGACCGAAGTACCACCTTCCTCTTGTGAACATTCCCTGTACGAATTGATCTATGTGACTCCATATCCCAACACATCCTTACCTTGTTTCAACCACCAATATCTATGAAAATATATATGGCCATGATAACTATCTTGTGAGAGATCCCTCTCTGGAAACAGGGAAGCCATATCCCTTTCCTAAAGTGGTTATGTTGTTACCTCGGGGTTTGCCTTTCCGCAACCTTGGGAGAGATTGCAAGTACTAACAAAAAGGACCAAATATGAAGGAGAATTGGTAGAGGAAGCTGAAGTTGAAAATAACAAAAAGAAAGAAAAGGTCAGAGGCCCAGCCTTTGAAATACAAGAAAATGAGTTTTAAGAGGTACAAGAAGCATCAAATGATAAATTCAGATCCAAAATTGACTTGTATGACAAGTATAAGAAAGACAAGGATATCTCTTCAAAACAATCCTGAAACTATACTCATAAGTCTATAATATATCAAGCAAAGAGGTTTCACTGGTCACTGTTAAAGATCTGTTGCAGCTGCAACTTTTCTCCCCAAATTTCTGAATTTTGGGCCCCTCCTCATAATTTAAAGTCATTTTCATCACTGGATGCTTGAATCGTTGGTCATGTTTGATGTTGAATGATTTTTGAAGATTGGTTTCCAACCTGTTTTAAATATTTCCTGTGTATCATTGTATGGTTGGTCGCGGATGCGAGTTTGGTATGCCTAGCCAAGGGTAAATTGTTTTTGTCTTTGAAGGTCCGTTGTTTCAGAAGCAAACGGGTTTCAACCATTGCTGGTTTTATATTTTTGAAGTACTTAAAGTTTTCTGTTAGACAGGCGTCATCCTGTGTTAATTCGGTGGCTGATGTTTGGTTTCTTTTCCACCGTTGCGGCCCCCAATCTGATTGACCATCCGAAGCTTAAAGAGCCCCGACTGTCGATGTGTGTTAACCTTTCCGTCGTGTGTCCGAAGACTGTTTTCTTCCACCGTTGCGGCCGGGGAAGCCTTTTCCCTTCTGAGTTCAAAGTCTTCCGATCCCCGATTAAGTCGTTCCGCCTGCATCGCTTGTCTCTAACCTTTTCGCTTCCGTCGTTGCGACTCCCAAAGTGATTTGGCCTCCGAAGTAGAAGTCTGTCCAACGTCTGACTGAGTTTCCTCCCACCGCCACTTGCCCATAGTTTTTCCTCTTCTGTCGTTGCGGCTAGGAAAGCCATTTGGCTGCTGATGTCCAAGCCTTGCCGGCTTCTGATTGAGGAGTTTTTCCCACCCTTCGGTCACTTGTCCGTTTCCTCGTTCCTTGCCGCCGTTACGGCTGTAGTGGGACTTTTAGCTTCCGATGCTATTATTCTGAGTATCCGATGAGTCCCCGCTTCTTGTCAAGGTAGTGGTGCCGGTGTTTACCTTGTGGAAGTAATGCAGTGCATGACCTTCTCAATACTTAGCCATTTTTGTTGACATCATTTGAATGCGTTTCCAATTAATGATGTTAGTCGTTTGAATGCAAGTGGGTTAGAGAAATCGGTCAAAATGCTACAGCATGAAGGAGGATGGGCCTAAATAGGGACAAACAAAGGAAGAGACAAATGAATAGCGATGGGGATGGAAACCTGAAAGGTCCATCAGTTACCCCTCCCATCATGAGCGTGTGCAGAAAAGATAAAAAAAGAAGGTTCTGAAACGTCGGAGAAACTGGAAAGCCACATGTTTGGGGGGGAGCCCAAAAGGCCTGCTGTGATAGTTTAAATATTGTAAAGTCATAACTTAGAGAGGACTTTTTCCCTCAAAAATTTGTAAACCATTTTGGCTTGTAAGAGGAACTACTTCATTTTACAATCAGAAACTGCAATTTTTACCTGCTGGAGAAAGTGAAATGTGGAATGTATCAACGTGATTAAGTGAACAATGTTGAAGGGGAACTATTTCATTTTCAGCTGTGTTTCATTAACTATGAGAGTGTTTTATTTCCTGAACCTATGTTCTTGTTGAATGTTATTCAGTATATTTTGTGATGTTTTCCACTGTGAGTAATAAGTGTTGTTCATAAAACGATTGGCTATCTGGTTGTTTAAATATCTGTAATTGTTCATGTGTTTTGAAACAAGTATCAGCTATCTATAAATTTTCATAATGCATGTGCAAAATGTATTACTCACCAATAAATGATAATTCTGCTCCCTAGGGATAGTTTAGGTAGTTAGTTTATTTTCTTGTTGTATGTGATTTGGATGCTTGTGGGCCTTAAGACGAGAGTTAAAAAACCTGCGCATCACATTGTGACTGCTCCATGCATCTTATCACCCTGCATGTCAATTAGGCACTTGCATTTCATAATTTAAGTCAAAAAATACAAAAAACTCGGTGGACCGGGCCATAACCGGTAAAGCCTTTGTTTTTGTTACTTTGACCTATGGTAGCCGGACCACAAACCGAACGGATTCCCTATACCAAAAAGTCAATGGGCTAGTTGGAAACGTTGATTGGGGAGAATCCCTTACTGTTGCTGCCCATGAATTTCGGGGCCTCAACAGTATTGGCGCTAGAAGGAGGCCCGCCAGTGTATGGCTAGCCGAGGAAACCCGTTTTCTCGAGAATATTCCACCGGTAACAGTTCTGAAAGCAGTGGGTTTCATAATCCAATTCTGGAACAAAGAGAACATCTATATTCTGTTGGCAATGAAATTGTTAATGATCTGAGAAGACACACCAGGGCGTATGTAAAGAAGATTGGAGGATTTCCAATCATCCTTGAATTTCCCAGAAGAGAGTATAAAAAGAAAGATCGTCCTGAAGCAGAAGGCTCGGTGTTGGTTGGAGAGGGGGAAGAGCTTATAGAAACAACCTTACAGGAAGTTGTGCTACCTTTGAATCAAGAAGGCCCAGAAATCCCTCACAGTTCTCCTGCTCACACTCCAGTTGGTTCACCTCCTCACTCAACACCCAGATTCATGGCTGGCGTAAATGCAAACCAACCACCTAACCCACCAAATCCACCACCTGCATGGAGAGCCAGATCGCCATTAAACCTGACCCCTCGGTTACATTATTTGCCTCAATCCTTTGAAAAGTTGCAGCCTAAATTCGACCCCAATGAGAAGATACTAGTAGATGATCATCTGCAGAGTTTTTACTTGGCGATAGAAGGATTGAGGGCTGGGGAGCATGAAGATGTAGTCTGCAGACTATTCCCACATACCCTTAAAGGAGCTGCAGCATCATGGTACTTTGGGTTTCCTGCTAACTCTATCCTTGATTGGGATACCTTCAAAATAATTTTCAGAAGTAAGTATGCAACTCAGAAAACTCATGCGGCTCTCATGAAAGGGATGTGCGCGTTGAAGAAAGAAAGAAAAGAAAAGGTGCACAGTTTCACACAAAGGTTTGCAGCCTATCTCAAGAATTTCTCTGAAACAGATAGACCTTCAGACAAAGTTCTGATTGAATATTATACTTCATCTTTAGGCCCTGATCTGGCCATGTTTGCCAAAGGCAGGGCCAATCCTACTTTGACGGAAACCTATGAAGAGGCTGAAGTAGTGCAAGCTGAAAGAGAGAGTATTGAAGAATATCCAGAGCAGTCAGGAGAAAAAGGTGCAGGAAGAAAAGCCTTATTGTTTACTAAACCTAAGGAAGAAAAGTCTCCAGATCTGGAAAATATGGCCAAAATGATGCAGAAGCTTTCCAACAAAATCATAGACTTGGAGAAAGAGAAGGAAACACCAAAGTTTTATAAGCCATATTATAAGAAAAGAGAGGACAAAAATCAGTCTCAACCTCCTCCTCACAATACAACATCCATGAATTTAACAGAGATAGGGTTGGAAATTTTTTGCACTTTCCACCAACAACCCCACTCTGAAAAGAATTGTCTGCAATGGATAAATTCAATGACGTTGGTCATGAATCAGATGTTGGATTCTAGATTGACAGAAGGAGGAGAGGAAGAAAGAAAATATAGTTCTGCTTCTACTTCTACGAAAGAATAGGAAGAGGAAACCATGGCTTTGTGGAATTTTGTTTCCGTATTTGATGCTGAAGAGGAAATTAGCGTAGCAACGAGGAGCCAAGGGCTGATTAAAGACAACAGTCTTATTCTTCCAAAGATCAGAAGGCTGCAGAGAAATGTTAAGAAGAAATTTCAAAATAAAGCCGTAGCTGATAAGATTCCAGAATTCACTATTACCAGCCAAGATCTTAGGCAGAATGACACGCGGGCCAAGCCAAGTGAAGAAAATGCTGATAAACCCCATCCCATTGAGTAGCCAATGGATTATGACATTGTGGAGGATTTAAAAAAGGTAAAAGTGAATGTTCGTTATTCGAAATGTGTAAATTGCTGCATCAAAAAGAAAGATTGTTGAAAGCACTTGAAGCATCAGACGAGAAGCTGCCCATGGATAATCAACCTCAGGAAGAAGAAGAAATTGGAGAAACCAGCATTGGAGGTAAGTCTAAAAGAAAAAATACACCGTTCCTCCTCACCTTTGAAATTTTTAATCATAACGTGCACAATTGTATGGTAGACTCAGGGGCATCAGTTAATGTCATGCCCATATCAGTATGTAAGAAGATAAATGGGCAGCCTAAGCCATCCATGTGGAGGGTGGTTCAATTGGATAGAATGGATGTAAAGGTGATTGGTGAGCTGGAAGTTGTCCTAGTCCGTCTGGCATCTAATGACAAAGTTTGCCAAGTTATTAACATCGTGGTGGCTGATATACCAGACGCTTACGGTCTTGTCCTGAGCAGAGATTGGTCGGCCAAATTAAATGGATATTTCACCTCAGATTGGTCCCATCTTTGGTTGCCATACAAAGGGAGTCCAAACTAGATTAAGATTCTAAGAGAGCCTCACATGAAGTACAATGTTACTCAGCTGGAGGAGAAGAATGTACTAGTGGATTCTATACTGGGAAACTATTTTATTGAGTTGGAACCAGCGAATTATCAAGAGGAAGAAGCCAGCAACACATCAGAAACTCAGCCTGATCTCCTTTGATTCTCACATGATGATGAGATTGATTGTAATATAGTAAGCTTAGCAGTAGGAGTAGATTCACCTTCAGTAGTTAGTGATTTTTGGATTTTGTTTTTTGATGGCTCTAAGACATTAGAAGGGTCAGGGGCTGGTTGTGTCTTGATCGACCCCCAGAAGAATAAACATTTCCTTTCGTGTATATTAGAGTTTGAATGTACTAATAATACAGCTGAGTACGAAGCACTGGTGCAGGGACTAAAGAAGGCAATTGAATTAAAGGTAAGTAATCTTAAAGTCTTTGGGGACTCTGAAATTATTGTAAAACAAATCCGGAATCAGATACATTGTGTTTATCCTCACTTAAAGGCTTACCAAAATGAGGTATGGGATTTGCTGAAAAGTTTTAATGCATTCAACATTATTTTGATTCCAAGAATTAAAAACACAGCTACTGATTTGTTGGCCACATCAGTCGCTAGACTCGTACCCACTAATAATCGGTGTTCTGTTGAATTGCTTTTCAGGCCTTCAGTATCGGATATGATCACCAACTTGTGAGTGTTCGACGATGATCAGCAAATCATAGAATGTTTGATAAATGACGAGGTGTTTAAAGGAGTGATCATAGATGATGAAGAGCATCACGCTGAGATGAAATATGACAATTTCATTCCTAAAGGTGTCAGAACGTTAGAAAAAAATTTCGATTTAAATGAAAAGTTCAGAAGACCAGCCAACGTGAAGACCCACAGCTCATCTCTACAGTTCGAGCTGATAAATTTAGGGACTGAGACGAACCCCAAATTTGTGAATCTCAACAAGTGTTGTTCACCAGCAGAAAGAGACAAATTTATCAGTCTATTTAAACAATATAAAGATGTGTTCGCATGGACATACAAACATTTGAAAACATACGATACCAGCATCATCAAACACATTGTTCCCATCAAAGCTGGAGTCAAGCCGTATCAGCAGCCTTTGAGAAAAATGCATCCGAAGCTGGAACCACTGATTCAGAGTGAAGTGAAGAAATTATTGGACGCTAGAATCATTTTTAAAGTCAGACACTCTGAGTGGGTATCAAATCTTGTACCAGTTAGAAAAAAATCTGGAGAGATTAGATTATGCGTTGATTTCAAAAATCTAAACCAAGCTTCTGATAAAGATAATTACCCGGTGCCACCCATGGAGCAATTGCTCCAAATGGTCTCAGGTTCTGAACTATTTTCGTTATTGGACGGTTTCTTTGGCTACAATCAAGTATTAGTAGCCGAGGAAGACAGGTTGAAGACAACGTTCAGAACAAAATGGGGAACCTTTTCCTACAGAAGGATGCCCTTTGGGCTTATAAATGCGGGAGCAACATTTCAGAGAGCTATGGACATAGCTTTCCGTGGATTGATCGGCTGCAGCGTTGTAGTGTACCTTGACGACATTACGATATTCTCGAAAAAAAGAGGAGAGCACGCATTTCACTTAAGGCAGATTTTTGAACGCTGTCGAAAGTATGGCATCTCACTCAATCCTAAGAAATGTGTGTTCGTTGTCACAGAAGGCAAGTTGCTGGGTCACATAGTGTCAAAGCAAGGGATCTCCATTGATCCAGAAAGAATTAAGGCTATTGAACAAATCCCCTTGCCCCATAATAAAAAGGGGATGCAATCATTCATGGGAACCATAAATTTCGTACGAAGGTTTGTGCCTGATTTCGCTTAGACTATTAAGCCGCTGCAGCAGATGGTCAAGCAGAATGCACAATTCAAGTGGACTGGAATTGAGAAGAATGCTTTCAGCAAAATTAAAACTGCTGTTGCACACGCACCCTCCTTGAAAATCCCAGACTTTGATAAAGACTTTATTCTGTATACATTTGCATCCGATGATTCACTGGCAGTCGTGCTCACCCAAAAGGAAGAAGGGGGGGATGAATTCCCAATCTCCTTTATGAGTACTGGTCTACAAGGGGCTGAATTGAACTACCCAGCCATTGATAAGCAATCTTATGTAGTGTTTAAGGTAGTAAAGCAATTCAGGCCTTATATATTAAAGAATCGAACCAAGGTAATAGTCCCCTACCCAGTTGTAAGATCCCTTCTCATACAGAAAGAGTTAGGAGAAATAAGGGGCAACTGGGTAACAGCTCTTCAAGAGTACGACCTTGAATTCAAGCTAGCCTCTATAGTTAAAGGTCAAGGGTTGTGCAAATTGATGACTAAAAGTGGGAACAATGAAGAACAAGCCTAGGAGGATGAAGCCGAATTACATGTAATGGATGTATGTCCTTTGTTTACAGCTCCCGAGTCTTGGTATAGAGACCTCATACATTACCTGCAGACAGGGCTGTTACCTAAACATTGGAATTCCAAGAAAATAAGAGCACTACATCTTAAATCAGCATCTTATCAAATTGTGGAAGGAATATTATTTAGAAAAAATTATGACGGGGTTCTTCTCAGATGCCTAGAAAAGGAAGATGCGAAGCAAGTAATGACAGAGTTGCATGATGGTCCTGCTGGGGGACATTATTCAGGATACACTACAGCCCACAAGATCCTTAGGGCATGTTACTATTGGCCTACGCTTTTCAAAGACGCACACGTACATGTCAGGAAATGTGATATTTGCCAAAGGTGTGGTGGGAGACAACCTAAAGCAGTAGCACCCCTAAAGCCTGTGATGATCATGGAACCATTCGAGCAATGGGGGCTGGATATAATTGGTGAAATAAAGCCGAATTCCTCTATGCAGTACAAGTACATTCTGACCACCACTGATTATTTCACCCGCTGGGTCGAAGCTATCCCGCTGCGCAAGATAAATGAAGACGAAGTCATCAGCTTCCTACAAGATCATATCATGACCAGGTTTGGATTTCCAGTTTCGTTAGTCTTTGATAATGCTAAATACTTTTCATCAATTAAATTGACTGCATTTGCTCATGATAAAGGAATAAAATTGCATTATTCTGCTAATTACTATCCACAAGGAAATGGCCTGGCTGAATCCTCCAACAAAAATCTGATTAGAATTTTAAAGAAGACTGTAGTAGAAAACCAGAGGAGTTGGCACTCAGCATTACCAAATGCCCTTTGGGCTGATAGAGTCACACCCAAGTCTGTGATTGGAGTGTCTCCATATACCCTTGTCTATGGTAAAGAATCCATCCTTCCTCCCAATATCATGCTACCATCTTCCATACTAGCTCAAGAGTCTAGGGGGTCGGATGATGAAGTTTTGCAAATAAGAATATACAATCTCCTGAAAGCAGAAGAGGCTAGATCTAAAGCCCAAGAACGCTTCAAGCAACAGCAAGAGCTAGTTAAGATATGGTTCGACAAACATAAAGCTGGAACAAAAGACTTTGAATTAGGAGACTTAGTCCTCAAATGGGATCACCCCCATGATGAGAAAGGAAAGCACACTAAATTTCAGCAGTTGTGGGTAGGCCCTTTTCAGATTGCAGCAAATCTTGGCCCTTCTACTTACAAGTTGCAGGATCTTCAGGGGTGGGAAGAGAACTTACCAGTGAATGGTTTGGTTCTCAAGCCTTATTTTTCCTGAGTTTCTTTGAGTTCTTCTGTCTTGTATATAAATAATCTGTTTGGCTGTCTTTTGAGTCCTGTTTTACAGCTTTTTTTAGTTTGTTTTCTTGATTCTAATAAAGGGAATGAACCCACGGTTGCATGGAGAACATTAAAATGTTTGGGAATGATAAACATTTTTGGGTCTCAGATTGTGTGTTTCGTATAAAAGAATTTCTTCCAGTCTATTTTTTTTCTCGAATAATTCTGTGTGCATTAAAGTCCTGCTTAACCCCTGTGAAATAAACTGGATTCGAAGAGTCTGGAATACTATGTTGAGGCTCCATCCACGTCACAATTAAAGTGTTCTAAGGAGTGACAGCAGAGGACCCATGGAAAGGATCAAGGTGACCAGTATATTAAATATAAATGATCCCATGCCAAGAAACGAGCGCCAAAAGGCAAATAAAGAGTCAAAAAACTCCTATGAAAGCATCACAAATCAAAGCAGGTGCTGAATCATAAGTACTAAATTGCCAAAGATCCTCTCCATCCATGAGCTGAAACTTGAAGCGCACCACTCACACAAAAGGACACTGCGGGATAGAGGATCCTGAATTAAAATTAAGTAAGAAAGGCATTCAGGAGGACTCATAAGAAAAGGACAAAAGTACGAAAGCACAAAAAAGTGCTAAAATGGCATGGGAATGAGGAACAAATGAATATTTCTGTTTACCATGTGCTACAATCCTGTGGTGTCCAAGCTATCAGTTACCTGAAGACAAGAATAATAATGAAACTCATCTTTCGGCCTCAATAGAGTTATCTGGACTTGAAAATCTTGGTTTCCACTCTCCCTTATTGGACTGTCATCAATGATTAAAGGTACACACTGCTGTCATTTGAGAAATCTGGAAAGCTGGAAAGATTCAATAGATGCACTATTGTGAAACAGTATGTCACCCAAAGAACAATCACCCATAGATCTAGGTTCACCAGGTAATCGCCAATTGTTGCAGCTGCAACTTTTCTCCCCAAATTTTTTAATTTTGGGCCCCTCCTCATAATTTAAAGTCGTTTTCATCACTGGATGCTTGAATCGTTGGTCATGTTTTATGTTGAATGATTTTTGAAGATTGGTTTCTAGCCTATTTTAAAGATTGCCTGTGTATCATTGTATGGTTGGTCGCGGATGCGAGTTTGGTATGCCTAGCCAGGGGTAAATTGTTTTTGTCTTTGAAGGTCCGCTATTTCGGAAGCAAACGGGTTTCAACCATTGCTAGTTTTATAGTTTCAAAGTACTTAAAGTTTTCTATTAGACGGGCATCATCCTATGTTAATTTGGTGGCTGATGTTTGGTTTCTTTTTCGCCGTTGCACCCCCAATCTGATTGACCATCCGAAGCTTAAAGATCCCTGACTACCGATGTGTGTTAACCTTTTCGTCACGTGTCCAAAGACTATTTTCTTCCGCCATTGCGGCTGGGGAAGCCTTTTCCCTTCTGAGGTCAAAGTATTTCAATCCCCGATTAAGTCGTTCCACCTGCATCGCTTGTCTCTAACCTTTTCGCTTCCGCCGTTGCGGCTCCCAAAGTGATTTGGCCTCCGAAGTAGAAGCCCGTCCGACATCTGACTGAGTTTCCTCCCACCGCCGCTTGCCCGTAGTTTTTCCTCTTCTGGCGTTGTGGCTAGGAAAGCCATTTGGCTTCCAATGTCCAAACCTTGCCGGCCTCCGATTGAGGAGTTTTTCCCGCCCTTCGGTCACTTGTCCGTTGCCTCGTTCCTTTCTGCTGTTACGAATGTAGTGGGACTTTCAGCTTCCGATGCTATTATTCTGAGTATCCGATGAGTCCTCGATTCTTGTCAAGGTAGTGGTGCCGGTGTTTACCTTGTGGAAGTAACACAGTGCATGACCTTCTCAATACTTAGCTGTTTTTGTTGACATCATTCAAATGCGTTTCCAATGAATGATGCTAGTCGTTTGAATGCAGGTGGGTTACAGAAATCGGTCAAAATTCTACAGCGCGAAGGAGGACGGGCCTAAATAGGGACAAACAAAGGAAGAGACAAATGAATAGCAATGGGGATGGAAACCTGAAAGGTCCATCAGTTACCCCTCCCATCATGAGCGTGTGCAGAAAAGATAAAAAAAAGAAGGTTCTGAAACGTCGGAGAAACTGGAAAGCCACATGTTTGGGGGGGAGCCCAAAAGGCCTGCTGTGATAGTTTAAATATTGTAAAGTCAGAACTTAGAGAGGACTTTTTCCCTCAAAAATTTGTAAACCATTTTGGCTTGTAAGAGGAACTACTTCGTTTTACAATCAGAAACTGCAATTTTTGCCTGCTGGAGAAAGCGAAATGTGGAATGTATCAACGTGATTAAATGAACAATGTTGAAGGGGAACTATTTCATTTTCAGCTGTGTTTCATTAACTGTGAGAGTGTTTGATTTCCTAAACCTATGTTCTTGTTGAATGTTCTTCAGTATATTTTGTGATGTTTTCCACTGTGAGTAATAAGTGTTGTTCATAAAATGATTGGCTATCTGGTTGTTTAAATATCTGTAATTGTTCATGTGTTTTGAAAGAAGTATGAGCTATCTGTAACTTTTCATAATGCATGTGCAAAATGTATTACTCACCAATAAATGATAATTCTACTCCCTAGGGATAGTTTAGGTAGTTATTTTATTTTCTTGTTGTATGTGATTTGGATGCTTGTGGGCCTTAAGACGAGAGGTAAAAAACCTGCGCATCACATTGTGACTGCTCCATGCATCTTATCACCCTGCATGTTAATTAGGAACTTGCATTTCATAATTTAAGTCAAAAAATAAAAAAAACTCGGTGGACCGGGCCGTAACCAGTAAAGCCTTTATTTTTGTTACTTTGACCTATGGTAGCCGGACCGCAAACCAGACGGATTCCCTATACCAAACAGTCAACGGGCTAGTTGGGAACGTTGATTGGGGAGAATCACTTACTGTTGTTGCCTGTGAATTTCGGGGCCTCAACAGTCTTGGTGCTAGAAGGAGGGCCGCCAGTGTATGGCTGGCCGAGGAAACCCATTTTCCTGAGAATATTCCACCGGTAACAGTTCTGAAAGTAGTGGGTTTCATAATCCAATTCCGGAAGAAAGAGAACATCTATATTCTGTTGGCAATGAAATTGTTAATGATCTGAGAAGACACACCAGGCCGTATGTAAAGAAGATTGGAGGATTTCCAATCATCCCTGAATTGCCCAGAAGAGAGTATAAAAAGAAAGATCGTCCTGAAGCGGAAAGCTCAGTGTTGGTTGGAGACTGGGAAGAGCTTGTAGAAACAGCCTTACAGGAATTTGTGCTACCTTTGAATCAAGAAGGCCCAGAAACCCCTCACAGTTCTCCTGCTCACACTCCAGTTGGTTCACCTCCTCACTCTCCACTCAAACTCATGGCTGGCGTAAACGCAAACCAACCACATAACCCAGCAAATCCACCACCTGCCTGGAGAGCCAGATCACCATTAAACCTGACCCCTCCGTTACATGATTTGCCTCAATCCTTTGAAAAGTTGCTGCCTAAATTCGACCCCAATGAGAAGATACTAGTAGATGATCATCTGCAGAGTTTTTACTTGGCGATAAAAGGATTGAGGGCTGGGGAGCATCAAGATGTAGTCTGCAGACTATTCCCGCATACCCTTAAAGGAGCTGTAGCATCATGGTACTTTGGGTTTCCTGCTAACTCTATCCCTGATTGGGATACATTCGAAATAATTTTTAGAAGTAAGTATGCAACTCAGAAAACTCATGCGCCTCTCATGAAAGGGCTGTGCGCGTTGAAGAAAGAAAGAAAAGAGAAGGTGCACAGTTTCACACAAAGGTTTGTAGCCTATCTCAAGAATTTCTCTGAAATGGATAGACCTTCAGACAAAGTTCTGATTGAATATTATACTTCAACTTTAGGCCCTGATCTGGCCATGTTTTCCAAAGGCAGGGCCAAGCCTACTTTGACGGAAACCTATGAAGAGGCTGAAGTAGTGGAAGCTGAAAGAGAGAGTATTGAAGACTATCCAGAGCAGTCAGGAGAAAAAGGTGCAGGCAGAAAAGCCTTATTGTTTACTTAACCTAAGGAAGAAAAGTCTCCAGATATGGAAAATATGGCCAAAATGATGCAGAAGCTTTCCAACAAAATCATAGACTTGGAGAAAGAGAAGGAAGCACCAAATTTTTATAAGCCATATTATAAGAAAAGAGAGGACAACAATCAGTCTCAACCTCCTCCTCACAATACAACATCCATGAATTTAACAGAGATAGGGATGGAAAAATTTTGCACTTTCCACCAACAACCCCACTCTGAAAAGAATTGTCCGCAATGGGTAAATTCAATTGAATACAAGTTTTGTTTTGAATAATGTAATATATTTTTAAGGATTAGTTTGTTAGGAGTCAAGTGACAAATGTAATAAGGAAGTTACATTTTCCTATTTTTAGTATGTAAGTAGTTATCAAATCAATGAACATTTTTTATGTATTTAAGCACCATTTTGTAAGGTAATGAGGGTTGGAACTTGTGAGAGGAACTGATTTTTGTAAGAGAGTTTCAAGATTAATAAAAATATTGTAGATCCAAGTAGGTTTTCTACCAGAGATTCTTGTGTTATTTATTTTATATTTAGTACCTTCTTTCCTTTATGTGAATGCGTTTCCTGTTGTCTTGTCCATTTTGTTATATTTTTCATGCTTGGATAAGTGTATATTGACTCAAAATTCATATTTTTATTCTCTGGTTCTTTAATTTCAATCATCCACAAACCTTTTCCAATAAAGTTAATATTGGATTCATCTTTAGATTTCCATATTAATGGTATGTATCACTTTCTTCCTTATCACCAGACAACCAACATTTTGACTGTAAAATAGTAACTTCCCTGCCTCTATTAAGAATTCTATTGTAAAGAATTACCATTAATTATTATTTATATTTGAATCCATGCCCAGTGATCACCTGTTTCAGCCATTACCATTATTAAATTTGTTTCTTTAAAATATACATAGCCTTTATGTTTATCTATTAAGAGATCCCTCTCTGGTAGGAAAGAAGCCAACTTTCCTCCTAAAGTTTGGTTTTTTGGTTACCTTGGTATTACCCTCTCACAACCATAATTATGAGTGATAACATTTTGGCATTGTTTCTGAGAAGAAAGAGTTCTAATTTACCGTGGGAGAATGAAATGTTTTCAAGAAAATAGAATTTCTGTGGGAAAACAAGAGTTCCTGCATCTAAAGTTGGTTGTGTTTTTCCTTGATGACTTCACATTAATTTTCAAGGTGTTTCAAAGACAACAACGTGGCTTTTAGCAGATTACATACAAGAGGTAATCCTATTTCTGAACCTTTATATAGTGTGGAAGATCCATAAAGTTTAATTAGGAGAAATATAGGAAATAACAAGAAACAACTTCTCAAATAGAAAGATCATTTTCTCAAACTCAAGAAGAATTTCTCGTCTTTCAAGATTTGGATTTGGAAACAAATTTTGAATATTAATTTTTGAGATCTAAGTATCAATCAGATTTAAAACAAGTTGCAATCAATCCAAATAGTCTTCAATCTTATCTGTTAGTTTCACTTTGGCAAAATATTCAGAATACTATTAAAATATAAGAAAGAAATCCAATACTCCAAACTCCTCAGCCACAAATTTCTATTATTGTTCAAAATCATCGTGTTGTTCAAAACCGTCATAGAGCTATGGCTGCTAGGTTTGATCCATTGGATTTACTAGTTGTTCTACATGACCTCCCACATAACTATGCACAAAGGATAACATTATTTGATGGGGGTGGAAACTTCACAAATAAACAATATGTAGACATATTTGATGATTTTATTGACCTAGAAGAGGTGGATTATGATGATGCAAAAATGAGGCTATTTGCACAAAGTTTGTTAAGAGAAACAAAAAAGTGGTTTAAATATATTCCTGCAAGGTTATTGCTACTTTTGATGCTTTTCAAACTCTTTTTCTGGATAGGTGGGAAGATAAGAAAAATCCTTTGCAAATCTTATCCCAATACAAAAATCTAAAGAAAGGGAATTTTGAGTCTTTGCACGAATTTTCCATTAGATTTATGAGGGTTTACAATTCAATACCAGCTGACATTAAACTCCTTGTAGGAGCTGCAAAATTATACCATACTGATGCATTTGACATTGATTTTGCTTTGTTATTGAGGGAGAGAAAATATGCCAATCTTCCTGCTATGTTTGAAGATGCTATGGAGGTGGAAGCTAACTTGATGGATTCTGGAAAAATGAAATAAAGAATGGAGGTATATAGGAGAAAAACAAGGGAAGAAAATCAAGCTTACAATTCTTCTTCAACCAATGCAAAATTTGACATAATGATGAAAAACATGGAGAGGTTGATGGATGGATTAGCATTGGATAATAGGCCTCCAAACAGATATCAAATTGAACCACAAATTAGGAATCCCAAATTCAGGATACCTCCTCCCCCCCCCCACCCCCTCAAATTAGACAGATCAAAGAATTCCAAGAAATGCCTAGGACCAACATATAAGACCACCATTTCCAGAGAACTTTGTAGATGAGGAAGAAGAGAATGATCCCATGGATAATTAGATACACCATTTTGATCATATAGATTCTGAAATTGATCTCACAGAAGAGGAGCATAATGTGTTTTCCTAGGAAGATGATTATAATACCCTTGAGTTAGAGACAGAGCAATAGCAAAGAGGATATCAGGATGCTGTAAATGATCTCCAAAAAAAATGGAACTTTTTAATTAGAGAGGTAATTATAAATAAAGGAAAAACCTCCAAATCATCCTTCTAGAAGTCAAGAAAATGTAGAAAAACAAAAAGAGAACATTGTACAGAAAGTTCTAGAAAACAAAAAAGAGATATCAAAAGAAAACAAAAAAGAAATACCAAAAGAAAGTGACAAAACAATTTCCTCCTTTAGTTACAGAATGAAATTTCCAAGATAAAAATTTCCATTCCTTTCAATGAGTTGTTGAAGAAAAATTAATATAGAGAAAATATTACCAGAATGGTTAGAACTGATGGAGAATTCTATCTAGATACATTATAGTTGACAGATGATGCCCCAATAATAGTTCTTGGTCCCATGATAGAAGATACTGATGAAGAAGATGTTCCACCTTTATATATCAGTCTTAATTTCCATGATATGATTTTACATAATACTATGTTGGATTCTGGTGCATCACATAATCTCATGCCAAGAGTGGTGGTTGAAAGTCTCGAATTAGAAATCACAGGGACTTACAAATATTTGTTCTTTTTTTTATTCCAGAAAGGTAAAATGTTTAGGGCTAATCAAAGATTTGGTAGTTACTCTTGCACATATTCTTGCCAAGAGTCTTATCATGGATGTGGTGGTGGATGGAATTCCTCCAAAATTTGGTATGCTGTTATCTAGGTCTTGGGATTCAAAGCTCAAGGGAAATTTGTAGATGGGCATGTAGTATGCAACAATTCCTTTGTTCGGAGAACATTGAAGATTATATAGATAAAAGAGATTGGAATATGTGATGAGTAGTCAAGATTAACCCGATAATGATCCCATATATGCTCTTGATACTGATTTGGTATATTCTATATTTTTCAATGATTCTCATATTGAACAAGACTTTCCAGTAGTATATGAACATAAAGAGGATAAATAATTTGCTAAGAAGTAGGAATCATTGGAACATAAACAAAATGATGAAAGGGTATGGACAATGTATTTTGATGGATCAATAAGTAAGGAGGGAGTTGGTGCAGGTATTTCGATTATTTCTCCAAATAGAGATTCTAAAGTGTATTCTTTTAAATTGACATTTGAGTGTAAAAATAATGTAGCAGGGTATGAAGCTTTGTTACTAGGATTAAATGCCTTGAAGGAATTAAAATAAAATAGAATAGATGTCTATGGAGATTAAAACTTAGTGGTAAATTAGGTGAATGGTAGCTATCAGACAAAACATCCCAAAATGAGGGCTTACATAAATGAAGTTTTGGATATGTTGGGAAACTTATTTACTGAACACAAAGTCACGATAATTCCCATAATACAAAATCAGATGATTGATTCTTTGACCACTACTACTAGAAATTTTGAAGTTCCTATCTATTCTAATAAAAAGTATAAAATTGAAGTTGTAAATAGACCTTCTATCCCTAAAAATTCTAAGTATTGGAAAGTGTTTGAAGATGATTTGCAGATAAAAAGATTCTTAGAAATGTCAGATGAGTTTTTCAATACAAATATTGATGCAGAAAATTAGAATTAAGAAAATATTCAAGATGATGAAGAGTTTGCAGATGATAATGTTGAATAGAAAAAAATTGAGAAATATGATTGGAGGTAAGGATATTATTCAGCTAAAAATTAATCATATTCCAAAAGGCCTTATACCTCTAGAGAATTTATTTGATAAGAATGATGTAGCAAAAAATACTAAAGTGCATCCCGATGAAGATGATATTTAGGATCAGAATTTTGGAACAGAGGATTGTCCTAAAATAATGAAGCTTTTAAAAAAACTACCTACATAAGAGAATAAGAGATACATTGATTTGATGAGGAGTTTCACTGATGTTTTTTCTTGGAGCTATGAAGACCTGAAATAATATGATAAATACATTATAAAACATACCATTCCAATAAAACCGGGACAAAAAAATTTCAAGCAAAAGCTTAGAAGAATAAACCCAATGTTATTGCCTTTAATTGAGAAAGAGGTAAGAAAGTTGTTCAATGCCAAAATCATTGTGACACTCAGATTTTAAAGGTGGATGGATAATTTGGTGCCTGTTAGAAAGAAAAATGGGGAAATTATATTGTGTGTGCACTGTAGAAACCTTAACAATGTTTCGTTGAAGGATAATTATCCATTTCCAAAGATGGATCATATACTGCAGAAAGTTGCTGATACATAGAGGATTTCTATAATGGATGTATTTTCTGGGTATAATCAATTAAAGGTTCTTCCTGAATATCAGTAAAAAAAATTCACAACACCATGGGGAACCTTTAATGCCAAGATTCCATTTGGACTAATGAATGTAGGAGCAACATTCCAAAGGGAAATGGATATTGCATTTGCTGAAGAGAAAGATAAATTTGTTTTGGTGTACATGGATGATATTACAGTCTACTCCAAATATGACAGGGATCAAATTAAGCACTTGGAAAGGGTATTCCTGAAATGTAGAAGGTATGGTATTTCCTTGAATCCTAGAAATCCAAACTTTACCATGAAAGAAGGGAAGATTTTGGGTCATATTATTTCAATGTATGGGATCAAGATTGATCCAGATAGAGTAAAATCTATTTTGAATGTAGAAATACCAATAAATAAGAGGGAAATTCAGTCATTCATTGGTTAAGTTAATTTTTTGAGGAGGTTTATCCCAAGCTTTGCTGAAATTTTAAGAAATGTAACCAATATGCTGAGAAAACACTACAAAAAAATTGACTTTTAGGGGCGGTTGTCTTCTGCCTCCAAAAGTCACTTTTGAGGGTAGTTTTGGATTTGGAGGTGGTCTTTACAAAACCACCCCTAATAGCACCACTACTAATTTTTTTGAATTTTAGGGGTGATTCTGAATCCCCCCCCCCAAACCGCCCCTAAAAGTGACTTTTGGGGGCGGTTCTAACCCCCCTTAAAAGTGACTTTTGGATTTTGGACTTTTGGGGGGCAATTCTAACCCCCCCAAAAAAAAAATTCACTTTTGAACTTTTGGGGATAGTTCTAAACCCCCCCAAAAGTCACTTTAAGGGAGGTTATAAACCCCCCTCGTAGGTACCTACGGGGATGGTTCAAAACCCCCCTTAAAATTCTTTATTACAAAAATTTGGGGGTGGTTTTAAACCCCCCTTAAAAGTATTTATTACAAAAATTTGGGGGTGGTTTTAAACCCCCCTTGTAGGTAGGTACCTATGGAGGCGGTTCGAAACCCCCCCTAAAACTCTTTACAAAACTTCGGGGGCGGTTATGACCCCCCCTCATATAAACTTACAGGGGGGGTTTTGAACCCCCCTCATTGTAACATACAAGGGCAGTTTTGAACCCCCCTCATAGTGACATATGAAGTCATATTAGAACCCCCCTCATTGCCATAATAAATCATAATAAAATATATTTTATTTAAAGCATCAATATTTCAATATCATTAGGGAATGAAGGAATCGAACTTTCAACCTCCTGCTTGTAAAGCAGGCACTCTGCCATTGAGATAGAACCCTTTAAGAATTCGGGAAGGGGAAATATTAACACATAAATGTTTCTCCCACTGTTCCTCTATCCCAGCGATGCAAGAAACACAGGAAACACATTCCCAACCCTTGGGGACAAGTCCTCGTGGAGCACTGCTAATATCTCAAGCGATTAGTCACAGACCACCTTATAATATTTGTTTTTTTTATCATTTCTAGCATTTAGATTGAAGTCAACAGAAACATAGTTGCACACCTTCCAATCATGCACCCATCCACTAAGATGTCAATGGTGATCCAATTTATTATAAGGTGGTCAAATTGTAGATTTACAGCGTTGAACATTATGAAATTGGACCCAATCTTTTAGAAAGGGTATTCACCAAAGTAATGGCAATAAATAAATCACTCCAAGAAAATAGAAAAAGCTAATATGAGCTCCATGTGACTTTATCAAATGTATCATAAATCAGAGATTTAATATTTTGGAACATAATTTGCAGTGAAACTATGCCTTCTCTGATTCAGGACAGCGATAGGATTTTACATCTCGACAATCAACGATAGAAGAATACCATGGAGTGCTTTCTATTCTCTATAAAATAATAAGCTAAATACCCGTTAGCTACAAAGTACACATAGCCCAAGAGATTAGCCCATCCAGTTCTCAGTGGTCACCAATGTGTGTTATTGGGAATTGTTGAATGTGGTTGTCATTGATGTCAAAGGAGTTCAGTAATGACAAAGGAATAACCAAGGATATGGTGGCAGAGCAAACTCAATGAGTTCATTAATGACAAAGGAAGTGATGACATGGCATGTATGATGATGTATCATGTGTGATGAATCTGGAAAGACATATCATGGTGTTCCAGTGCTACCAGGAAGTCATTGTTGCAATCTGACGTCATTCTGGAAAAGTTTGACAATTGTGTGAAATTTTGGAGATTGCCTAAGTGATGAAAAATTGACCTAAAGAAATTGCCTTATGAAAATGTCCACCATAATTAATAGGTAAAATTAAATTCCCACCATGAATATCCATGTCATATCATGTTGAAGTGCCTATCTAACCATGGTTTCATTTCTCATTAAAAGTTCCTGAAGAAAAAGATATGGATCTGCCAAAATAAGTCTTTTTGGGAAAATTAGTCAAAATTGCCTTGGGAAAATGACCACCATAATTCATAGCTTAAGAAAAATGCAGGCCCCATCCTGTAAGGTTGTAGCTTGTTTACCTGGATATCTAACCATGGTTCAGTTTGTCTTAAGATTGTTTGTGGAGAAAGTTATGGATCTTCCAAAACATGTGTTTAGGTAGTTTTCTGCACAAAGTTCACTCAAATGCATGCCTAGGTCAGAGGAAGAATATTCTGAAGGTGAAGTGAGTTATGTTGTGCTTAGTGAGATATTCTACATCATTTGGTGACATTGGTTCAGGGTTTTGGTGAAATAAAAAATTCACCTTGAAAATGGCACAGTTGTCCAAGTGTTAAAACCAGTAATAAAAGGTCATTTAGAAATGCCCGCCACATGTTGTTCATCTACCCAAAGATTCATCAAATGACATGGGTATGTTCCTTGGATGTCTGTCTACCTATCCATGGTTTTATTTTTCTTTTTGGTGATCACATGTGCAAGGAATACATATGTCAAAATGAGAAAAATCATAATGGCCACCAAAGATGAACTATGAAAATGTGTCCAAGTGTTAAAAATAGGAATTGAAGAGGTGGTTTGGAAATGCACCCCATAGGATGTGATTTTGCAGATAATTTCATCCAAAGATGTGGGTATGTTAAATTGTAACTTTTCTATCTAACCCTGGGTTTAGTATCTGTAATAAAGATCACTTGTGTGAAATATAAAATTTTCAAATTGAAAAACAATTTGTCTGAGAAGCCATTTTGAAATGTTTGCCAGAGGCTCTGAGTGTGCCAATAAATCTATCAAAAAGTATGAGTCTCTTCTCTGATGATCTATCCATCTATCCATAGTATCATATCCTAATCTGGTGAACACACCTGTGAGATATGGATTTTCCAAGTTGGAGAAAAAAATGTTTGCCTGTTAAAAATAAATGAAATCTGCCTAAGTGTTGAAACTTGTTACATAAGGCTATTTTCAAATGCTCACCAACTGTTTTCCTCGAGACAACATGTTGGAAATATAGAATATGGTTTTCATTGATGTCAATAGGAGTTCAATGATTCCAAAGGGATAACCAAGGACATGATGGCAGAGTGAACTCAGTGAAAGTCAAAGGAAAGACAAATGTAGTGATGACATGGAATGAATGATGATATGGAAAATATAATGACATGGAATGACATAGATGAAGATGTGGCATGAAGATGAAGTCATTTTTGCATTATGACATCACTTTGAATAAATATGGAAAAATGGTGAAAATCACGAAATTGACAAGTATGGAATAATTAGTCAAAATTGGTCCAAGTAGCCTTAAGAGAATGCCCCCCATAATTCAAATTTTGAGAAAAATGTTTGCACCATGGCACCAGGCTATAGATTTATATAGTGTCTATCCAACCATGGTCTCAGTTTGACTTCATCACCTATGAGGAGAAAGTTCTAGGTCTTCCAAAACACATTTTTTCATCAAAGCGAGTAAAAATGACCAAGTGTTGGAAAACTGTCTCAGGTGGCCTTGACAATATGCCTACCACAAATTGTGTGTTGAATAAAATTCCCACACTACATGGGGCTATTGTAGATTGGTGTTTTTTCTACCGGACCATATCTTCATATTGTTCTGAAAGTTCCTGAGGGAGAAGTTATGGACCTGCCAAATAAATGTTTTATGAAAATTGGACCTAGTTTAAGAGAGAGCAAAAATTGTCTAAGTGTAAAACTGCCTAATTGGCCTCAGGGAAATGCCCTCCACATCTCATAAGATGATGATAAAAATATTTTGAGAGTTTTTACCTCTATATTTTTGTATGTGTCATACAAAAATGTCATCATATTGACCAAAGAGTCTCTTACGAAGAAGATATCAATTTGCCAAAAGTGCCTCCCAGCCATATTTGCACTACTCCAGTAAAATGCCCGCCTAAGGCAAATGAATAAGCGTTTGAGGGTGAGACAAGTTGTGTTTTTCTCAGTGATGTGTCCTACACCTTTGGTATCATTTTTCCATGGTTTTGATGAAATGAAAAATCCACCTTGAAAATGGCACAATTTGTCGAAGTGTAAAATCCACTGGTAAAACTGCCTAAGTGGCCTTTGTAAAATGCCCGCTATAATTTCTATTTTATGGATTAAATTATTATGAAGGTACAGTACTATATATTGTTTATTGGTTCACCTAACCATATAATAAAATTGTCAAAAAGGTCTCTGAGGATGAATTTAATAATTTTCCAAAAGTGCATTCTGGTAGGTTTTGCACTATTTCAGTATTGGTAAATCTGCCTAAGTTGGCTCAAGAAAATGCACGCCGGATATTAGGCATTAATGATAAAATTAAGATGAGATTGTCATGTTGTAGCATGTTGATATGTGCATCTATCCATGGTGTCATATTTTGTTTTGGAGATCACACGTGTGGAAAATAGGTCTACCAAATTGATTAAACAAAAACAGAATGTTCTTTTGCTGAAATAAAAAAAAAAAGGCGGTGAGCTACAGGAATTAAAAATAGAGAAAAGGAGAATGCTACAAGAAATAATGCACAGAAGGAAAAATTAAAGGGCGTGATTGTTAATTAGTTTAGATAGAAAAGGCATGGAAGATATATTTAAGATAGGGTATTTAATTTCATTAATTAAAACAGAGATTTGAAGGGGCGTGAGATGCACACACAGTTCAATTAATTAATTAATTAAAATGTATATAAGAAACATAATGATAAATTAATTATCTGAGATTCGAAGAGGTTCTAGGATGAAAGAACATGAGTTAAATATGTAAGGGTGCAATGGTTAAATGTTTAACATAATTATGGATTAAATGTTTATCTAACTTGAGGTTTTTAAAAGGTGTGAAGATGAAAGGGTGTGACTGTTCTGAAAAGGTAAAATGCATAAAGAATGAAGAACGTATATATATATATAGCAGAAGATTGAAGTGGATAATATGTGTCTCTATGGATGAAATATGAATAGCTAAAGAAGAAGGAAGAAGTCCAACATCATGAAAAGACAAAATTAAAGAAAGTCTCTTTGGTTTTATTTGAAGGTTTTGTAAATAACAAAAAAAAAATGTTGGGTTATAAAGTGAATAAATGAAGTAGCATTGAAAAAAAAAAAAAGGGACCCGAATGAGTGCACATTCAAGAATAAGAAGAGCATAATAGAAGACATAGACCAACAAAGTAAAGAGGTCAGTGAAGATCTTTGTAGCATCAAGATAGAGACCAAGTGAAGAAAGTAAGAATAACCAAGGACATGATGGCAGAGTGAACTCAGTGAAAGTCAAAGGAAAGACAAAGGTAGTGATGACATGGAATGAATGATGATATGGAAATTATAATGACATGGAATGACATAGATGATGATGTGGCATGAAGATGAAGTCATTGTTGCATTATGACATCAATCTAAAGAAATATGGAAAAATGATGAAAATCGGGAAATTGACCAAGTATGGAATAATTAGTCAAAATTGGTCCAAGTAGCCTTAAGAGAATGCCCGCCATAATTCAGGTTTTGAGAAAAATTCCCGCACCATGGTATTAGGCTTCAGCTTGTTATAGTGGCTATCGAACCATGGTCTCATTTTGACTTTATCACCTCTGAGGAGAAATTTGTAGGTCTTCCAAAATAGGGTTTTGCATCAAAATGAGTAAAAATGACTTAGTGTTGGAAAATCGGCTCAGGTGGCCTTGGGAAAATGCTAGCCACAAATTGTGTGCTGACGAAAATGCCCACACCTCATGGGGGTATTGTAGATTGTTTTTTTTCTATCTGGCCATATCTTCAGATTGTTCTAAAAGTGCCCAAGGGAGAAGTTATCGACCTACAAAATAAGTGTTTTGTAAAAGTTGGACCTTATTTAAGAGAGCAAAAAATGTCCATGTAAAACTTCCTAAGTGGCCTCAAGGAAATGCCCTCCACATCTCATAGGATGATGATAAAAATATTTTGAGAGTTTGGACCTTTATATTGTTATATGTTTCATACAACCATGTCAGCAACTTGAACAAAGAGTCTATAAGGAAGAAGATTTCAATCTGCCAAAAGTACCTCCCAGCCATATTTGCACTACTCCAATAAAATGCCCGCCTAAGGAAAATGAAGAAGAGTTTGAGGGTGAGACAAGTAGTGTTGTGCTTAGTGATGTGTCCTACATCCTCTAGAGTTAAGTTATGACAAAGGAATAACCAAGGACATGATGGCAGAGTGAACTCAATGAAAGTCAAAGGAAAGACAAAGGTAGTGATGACATGGAATGAATGATGATATGACAAATATAATTTCATGGAATGACATAGACGATGATGTGGAATGAAGATGAAGTCATTGTTTCAATATGACATCACTTTGAAGAAATATATAAAAATGGTGGAAATCAGGAATTTGACCAAGTATGGAATAATTACTCAAAATTGGTCCATGTAGCCTTAAGAGAATGCCAACCATAATTTAGGTTTTGAGAAAAATGTCTGCACCATGGTACTAGGATATAGCTTGTTATAGTGGCTATCCAACCATGGTCTCAGTTTTACTTCATCACCTCCGAGGAGAAAGTTCTAGGTCTTCCAAAACAGGGTTTTGCATCAAAGCAAGTAAAAATGACCAAGTGTTGGAAAATTGGCTCAGGTGGCCTTGGGAAAATGCCCGCCACTAATTGTGTGTTGAAGAAAATGCCAACACCTCATGGGGGTCTTGTAGATTGGTGTTTTTTCTACCTGACCATATCTCCATATTGTTCTGAAATTTTCTGAGGGAGAAGTTATGGACCTGCCAAATCAGTGTTTTATGAAAATTGGACCTAGTTTAAGAGAGAGCGAACATTGTCCAAGTGTAAAACTTCCTAAGTGGCCTCAGGGAACTGCCTTCCACATCTCATAGGATGATGAAAAAATATTTTGAGAGTTTGGACCTCTATATTCTTGTATGTATCATACAACCATGTCATCATCTTGACTAAAAAGTCTCTAAGGAAGAAGATATCAATCTGCCAAACTTTGCCTCCAAGCCATATTTTCACAACTCCAGTAAAATTCCTGCCTAAGGAAAATGAAGAAGAGTTTGAGGGTGAGACAAGTTTTTTTGTGCTCACTGATGTGTCCTACATCCTCTGGTATCATTGTTTCATGGTTTTGGTGAAATGAAAAATCTACCTTGAAAATGGCACAAATTGTTAACTGTAAAATCTGCTGGTAAAACTGCAGAAGTGGCCTCTGTAAAATGCTCATTATAATTTATATTTGATGGATTCAATTATTATGAAGGTACAGTCCTCTATATTGTTGATTGGTTCAGCTAACCATATCATAAAATTGTCAAAAAGTTATCTGAGGATGAAGTTATTAATTTTCCAAAAGTGCCTTTTGGCAGGTTTTGCACTGTTTTAGTACTGGTAAATTTGCCTAAGTTGGCTAAGGAAAATGGACACTATATCTTAGGTGTTAATGATAAAATTAACATGATACTGCCAGGATGTAGCCTATTGATATGTGCATCTATCCATGGTGTCAGCTTCTGTTCTGGAGATCACACGTGTGGAAAATAGGTTTGCTAAATTGGTTAAAAAACAAAAAGTTCTTTTGCTGAAATAAAAAAAAGAGTGAGCTACAGGAATTAAAATAGAAAAAAGGAGATTGCTACAGGAAATAATGCACAGAAGGAAAAATTAAAGGGCATGATTGTTAATTATTTTAGATAGAAAAGGCGTGGAAGATATATTTAAGATTGGGTTTTTAATTTCATTAATTAAAATAGAGATTTGAAGGGGCGTGAGATGCACACAAAGTTAATTAGTTAATTAATTAAAATTATATAAGAAACATAATGATAAATTAATTATCTGAGATTCGAAGAGGTGCTAGGATGAAAGAAAATGAGTTCAATCTATAAGGGTGCAATGGTTAAATGTTTAACACAATTCTAGATTAAATGTGCAGAATCATTATGACGGTAATTCTCATAATATGGTGCAGAATCATTAGCATTAAAAATGAATTGACAAAAAACAAGAATACGGAAATACAGTGTCCTCTTTATATGTCAACAACTACGACAAAACTAACGGAAAATGACTTATGCATAATATTTTGTATTTTTTTCCATTCTTCAATCAATGTGCAATAATGGAAAAAACCCTTATCCTTCCAGTTTCCATAAAAAAAAAAAACTTAAAAAGCTAAAGAAATGGACCTAAAAAATACCGTTATTATTTAGGCATTTCAAACAGACTTATGATATCGTATCACTTACATTTCATCTGTACCGAAGAAATACAAAAAACCTACCTAGGATCAGGTAAATGTTCCCAATCTTCAGGCCTGCTTATCTACAATTTCAAGGAACATCCATTATTAGAATACATGCCATCTCCATTGCATGTTAGATTAAGCTAAATTTTCTATAAATACGACCATTTCTTATAGGGTTTTGAGAAGGAATTCCATAAAATAAAATAAAACTTCATTATATTAAAATATAATACTTCATGTTTCTTTTAAGAACCTGAAAATAATAAATATGCTTTAAATTTTAATCTAATTTGATCCATGTAAAGGAAATTGGTTGAAGACCCTGGCCTATAAGAAGATCCTGTAGCTCATAGTAGAAGCCCGTGATTTGATATAGGCTACACAGAAAGTATTATCTATTTCCATTGCTAATAGACACAAAACAAGACAAAATTTAATCTATGCAAGGGTAATTTAGATGAATACATAATGTCTATTGGAAGAGGCCCTAACTCACAGGATAACTTCATGATTTGACACAAGTGCACATAAAGTATAATCTACTTTTCCTGCTAATAAATGACAAGCCAAATTTGCAAACAGATAGACAAAAATGAGGACGAAATTGTAGAGACATGTGGCTTCTTTGACCACATGACCAAGAATTATCATCTACTTGTACATACCATCATCCATAACTTGAACAAATATAAAATGTGCAAGATCCTATATTCAAAAGCAGCCTATATATGCTAGTCAAAATTGCTTCCTCGTGGATGAGGTCATGGTTCAACAGTGGAATATCAGTCCACTCATCAGGTTAAATTCTAGGTGCAAGTCCTAGGTGATTTTGACATAAGAGTATGCACTTATGCAAATGAAAAATAGTTGTAATTACTGATTTATATTTTTAAGGGCCATTATATTGATAAAAAAAGGCTGCTTGTGGTCCTAATAAATTCGGGCCAATTGTAATCCACTTGGAGCTAGACAGAAGCAATTTCCACCTAAAAAAACATGAACTTGGATCCATTTCTTGGGTTTAAACACAAAAAAACACAAACTTGCATCCATCGCTTGGTTTTAAACACTAATATCTGATATAGGGTTTGATTTCACATGTAGGGTTTCAGAGAATCCCCGTGCAACAACCACGCTTTGGAATTCTAGGATTAAGAAGAAAATATAGGCACATATTGGGAAATTGAAAAAGATGTCGATAGCCATTGCAATCGGCGCAATGGAAATGAAACCCTATGAAATATATAAGCATTAACACAATTTCCAAGAAAATAAAAATATAATATATATAGTCGGGGATTGAGGAAGGTTTTTTGTGAGATCGTTGTTTGATATATCCAAGTATCCCAGATATTGGACATTCACAAATAATGGAAGTGAGCAGAGGCCTGACAAGATTCCCAATCAGGCAGGGATATCCTCTCTTATCTTGTTTTCAGATAGAATGAGGGTGTGAAGTTTAGAGGATTTTTAAAGAACAAGGATGCTCCCTATGAGCATGTTTTGGCATATACCCTAATAGTAAGTGGATTCTATATTGAGGAAGGAATATAGGAAGGCTTCAAATGCAATATGAGTAAGTGCATTTGAATTGCTAAGAATAACACTTAGTACGTACTTTAAAAGTACTGGGCAAAATATTTCAAGGATTTCTAAGATTAATACAGAGTGTGAAAGCCAGTTTACAAATAAACTTGAAATAACATTCAAGGATATTATACCATCAAAATACCATCATCAGCAAGTGTTCCAGATTCAACACCAAGAACAACAAACAAAGTATCAGATATCAATTGTAGCAACAGAGCATATTTTTAACGAAAATGACTATTTTAGTCATTAAATTCAAAGAGTTGTTTCTGCCAAATCAAGATGCATTTTCAGAAACCAAGAGAGGATTTTCTTTAGAATGGACCAATATTCACAAAACTCTCTCAGTTGTTACACAGGTATTAGAGTTTGGGATAATTTAAGTCATCTTCATAGGGAAATTTTCCAGGAATGTCAATTTACTGTCTGAGTCATCAACTTCAAAATCCGATTCCAAGCATCTTAAGGTGCATATGAGAAAATTAAGACATGGGTTTTGTCGGGAATATGGTAAGTTACAAAAACCTCTCTCATATTTCACACAGCTATCACCATTTGAGATGTGAAGGTGGGGATTTGAAGCCTATTTTTCAGCAGTATACTTCATAAAATGAAGCAAATCAGTTGTATCTGTTTCTATTTTTAGAGTTTAGTTAGATTTTGAATTCAAGACTAAGTAGAGGTTGTTTTAATATAAATTCATATGTATTTGATATACAATAGATAGGCTTCAAGAGGATGTTTTCCATGGAAGGCTATGCAGTATAATAAAACAAATGCAATGAATGATTTTTATTGATTATCAAAACTAATGAAAACAACAAGAAATGTGAAACCAGAACATAGTGAAAACAATAGAAACCATACCGCATCAACATGATGGGAACACCATTTTAGACAAAAAAAGCACAGGGGAAGCGTGAAGAACCTGTCAGCAAGAGCAATAAATATCCAGGATGAAAATGTCAACAAGAGGTACACCACTGCCGACCCTCGTTGAACCAAGAACCCAGGACTGTAGAGAGATGTGACAACACCCCATCCCTAATCACTGGAGAAGACAGGGCACAATATTTTTGAACAAGGAAAATGAAGAGAAGCATGAAGAGCTGACCCAAACTTAGTACTATACAATACTAATGGAACATGCAAAGAACCATGAATCCAGGCTTCAAATTTGAACATCCACTGTCAGCTATCCATTTTGTAGGTTCACCTTCCAAAATATCATTTGCAATACTAAAAGTTGTATCTGAAAGGGGTTTTATCCACTTCTTTCCAAGCATGCTCTAATGTACCTCTTGCCATAATACGATTTGGACGCTTTTGCAGTAGAATCTCATGCATAGCCTGTTCTTGCCTCTCTCAAACCTATTCACTCTCTGTTCCACATACAGTTGTTGGAAGGCCGGATCAAAACCCCCATTCATGTGCCATAAATCATTTTTCAGACTTTCAAAAAATTTGTGGCACTAAAACCCTTATCTTAGAAAGTTATGGATTCTAAAATGCATGTTTTTGTTATTTTTTTATCTTGATGGTTTCTTTTATGTGTGTGCGTGTATATATATATAAATATATAATAATATATATTTCAAAGTACTATGGTAAAGTAAAGAAGCATGTGAATGTAAGTGTAATTTCAAATTTAGTGGTGGGAAAGGACAAACCTTTTGTTTTTTTGGTGGTGTTATCTGATGTAATTTAGTTGTTAGTGATATAATCTAGGTGTTAGTGAGTAGACAGAATTCTACTTTTATTAAATTCATATAAATTATTTTTAATGTATTTTTTATGTATGAACAACAAAGTAGAGTTTATTTTTGCAACAATAATGATGTTTTTTGTATTGGAGCAATTGGTTAGATACCCTCAAATGTTTGGAGACTAAAACTAGGTTGTATTCAATATAGAAAGATCTCTCGCTTCTTGAAATTAGAAACTCTCAGGGGGTATTTAGAAAATGATGGAGTCAAAATATGAATTAAAATCTATCTATTTTTGTCATCTCAAGAGAGAACACAATCAAGAATCATACATATCATCCAAGAGGGCATCAAACTAGCAGTCAACCTCCCTATTGGTTATTGCATATAGGGAAGGTGAAGAACTATATAAGGTTTCTTGTTTACAATATGGACCCTCTCTCACTCTATTCATCGATGGGGCCTGTAACTATCCCATCATGTAATTTTGGCCTTTCTAGCTCCTAACATAGAGGGATAATGCATCTCCATTGGCCCATGTTGTACATCGAATTCATCATCAACAATATTTTCATTTATGGCTTATGGGATTTATGCCAATTCCTAGGTCCCGACACATTGTCTAAATAGGGAAATAAATATACAACGAGAGTGGATCTGGGATCTATGATCCAAAAGCAGCAAGTATGTCATGGCACACACCGAAAGTGTCTCTCCTAATATCCAAAGACGAATAAGGAAAACTTGAAATAGTAATATTTCTAAAATAACTATAAGAACTAGAAGGGGAGCTATAATGGGTAGTGTGTCGATGTCAGGAGTGGGGATCCTATTGTTGTCATTTGGATGCATACAATTGAGTGTTGGGATGGGGTCGAGACCAGCAACATCAATGGGGTTGGGAGGACATAGAGGTGGTCTATGGTCAAAAGTAGTGCCGTCCTTTGTCAATCTCTATAAGCCCCTAGAGGAGGGGAGCACTAGAAAGAAGGAAGTGATCTGCTAAGTGGAGGCCAGTCCCGTTTGCAAATTTCACTGGAGGAGCGAACAAAGAAAATAGTAAACATGTTTTGTGAAAACTATGGCATGAACCCACCAATTCAGGAACCTGACACACACAATTCTTGATCTTTCTCCCAATAATTACATCAAAAACATCGATTTCCTAAAGTTCACAATATTGCCATAGCTTTTATTGACTAAGGCCAACTGAGAAAGGATCGACAAAAGAAACATTAAAAGGGTTTCGTAAGTGTGTTTTTTTTATGTTTATGTCATGGTTATCATGTTCAACCCCACTTTTCCCCATATTTGGTCCCTCTTTTTGTCTAGGATTTCTCTAACCAACAAGAGTTGGAGCTCTCAATACAAGTACAAGTACCAGAGTATGATGTCCCTTGCCTTTTTAGAATTCATATGTATTTTTTTATGCTACTATTAGACAAATTTGTGATACAACCTAGTCTAGGAATTTTGTTGCAAAATCTTAAGGGAATGAAAGGTTGAGTAGGATTTGTGTTGGTGGTACGCAATAACTTGGAAATTCAAGTGCCTGATGAAGACCAAGATTTGTATGTGTCTAATGCTCAGTATTATAGTTCTTATTTGGGATTATATGTAGAGAAATGAGTAGAAGGTGTCCAATATGTAAGGTAAGCAAATAAATCACATGTTGTTTGTATATTGAGTGATTGTTGTTATTGTTGTATGGGTAGAGTTAGAAAGAGATATTTGTATCGAAGGCTTATGAGTTGGGGTCTTTATCAATGTCTACTTAAAATTTGTGTGTGAGAACATAAAATTGAAAAAGTATAGAGATTTAACTTTACTATGTAACTAGGGGGTGTGGTTGGAAATAATGGTGAACTATTTGATGGTAAGTTTAACATCTCATGGTAGGCTATCGCCCTCCTCACTCAGAATCAAACCTCCCCAAGGCATGCTATATATATTTTATTTTCCATCGTGACATGATGCCCCAGTGGGTGTTAGTACTAATAAAATTGATAAAAAAAGTTTAACTTCTCACAATTGATAGCAACACAAAGCCTAAGCATCATAGAAAGCTTTAAACAAAATTCATTAGTGAAAGGAAAGAGAGTGGTGGTCCCGTAAATTATTGAAATTTTTTTTCCATGGGCTTATCTCGATGGGACAACCCAAGGAGAGCCTTTTTTGGGAGGCACGAGTGGTATTCTAAACTTCTTAAACTCACATTTTATAAAGTTAATGGCACAGATTGGGAGGGTACCAACAACAAAGAAAAATTGCTAGCTCCAAAATTGATATTAGCTCAGGTTGTCGGAAAAAGAGTTTAGAAGATTCATTTGATGAGTGACTCTATGCTTATTATTAATTTGATGAAGGGATTGGTACAAGTGAAATATATTCTTCTCAATCCAATCTACATTGAAGCTGTGTTACTAAAGCAAGGATTCTCACACCTCTAATAAGAAATATTTTTTTTTCCAGGAATATAAGACAAATTAATATTAAAAAAACTTTGTGTCGTAATTACATTCGAAAATAGAGATCCAAGGCTATATCATCACAACCACAATTATCTTTCTATATCCTGAGTCTCACTTCCATTTTCAATTTTCATAACCTAGAATTTTAGAAAAATATTTCATGTGCCTGACTAAAGGTAGAGGGCCATTCTCAAACTTGGTTGGAAAATCACATCAAGACACTTAGGTTGGAGGGACTGCCCAGTAACTAAGTGGGAGTTGTTTAAAACCCTCATTAATTCCTATTTCTACCCTATTTGGTACAAATAGGACTAATGGACCTATTGGCATGAGTTCCAATAGAAGCAAGGGGAGAGTCTGCAACAATACACTACCTAGTTCAAAAAAATGGCCATTATGTTGGATATATATACCAAGAAACGAGAGGTACTCATCAAATATTTGGGTGTCTAAATAGACATTTATGGAGGCAAGTGACACCCTTTAAACCCATGACAATTAATGAGGCATGTGTGCAAGGACAATATATGGAGAATATGGGTATGACTAAAGGACAACCAAGTGGTTCAAAAAAGAAAGGCAACCAAGATGCTTCCAAGGAGAAAACAAAGTAGAAAGGAGAGGATAAGAACACAACAAACACTACAAATCAATGGAAGGATCCAAATAACCATTTCAACCATTGTAATATAGATGGTCCCACCAAATATAAGTGTTGGAAGCTACATCCTGACGTGAATCCATAGAACCACAAGAAGAATACCAAGAATACGAACATGCTAGTCGTGGATTCACGCAACCAGGTAGGGAGTGACCACGTTGTAAAATAGGAGTATATGCATCCATAAATCACTTAATTTACCATCTAAATAGGTTTATGAAAAACAATCCCCGTGCTTATATTTCTTTAAGGCCTTGGCTATTATTCATTTCTAATACTTAAATCTAGATTTAGAAGATTTGGGCCTGACTTTGCCAACATAGATTTGAGATAATGTCCTTGATTTGATCAAATATCAGCTTGTTTAGGTTAGCCAATCAAAAATTGGATTTCAATATTTTCCAAGGAATTTGATTTTGAGTCTAGTAATCAAAATATCTCATACTATGTTGATGCCTCGACTCCTAAAAAATATCAAGGTTGAGAGCTAATACAAGCAATGTTTCCCAAAACATTTCCTTCATGTAACAAAATAGCAGATTCTCTATAACGGGAATATTTGGTGTACATGTGTTGCATGGAAATCATTATGAGGTTGTGTGCATCAATGATGGATCTCACTACACCACATTACCCATGAAAAAATGAATATTTGTCCCACATGTGCCATTTGTGAAGATGTATGCAACATCAAGCAAACATTCTCCCAGTATTAGTCACATGACTTGGCTAAGCGTAGATGAGTTGGAATGGGGTAGTGAAATATCCCAAACACTCTATGATAGAGTGGGGATAATAGTCCCTAGATGACTAAAAATGGGACCGTACCTTCTCCAGGTAACTCTGTGATGGAGTGGGGATATTAGTCCCATGTTAACTCCCTCGTTGAGAGGAAAGAATGATTTTATAGTGACATTCTCTTTGACACTTTGTGACCAAGTGGGGAGATATCTTAGACACCATGTGAAGGGGTGGAGAGACCATTGAATTGTCTCATACACTCTATGATGTTGTGGGGAGATATCTCAGACACCCTGTGAAGGGGTGGAGTGGCCATTGCATTCTCCCAAACACTTTATGATGGAGTGAGGATATCTCTAGAACACCCTGTGAAGGGATGTATAGGACATAAAATTCTCTCAGACACTCTATGATAGAGTGGGGATATCTCTTGGACACCTTGTGAAGGGCCAGAGAGGCCACTGCATTCTCCCAAACACTTTGTGATGGAGTGGGAGATCTCTCGGACATCCTATGAAGGGATGGAGAGACCAACACATGCTCCTTGACACTCTATTACTAAGTGGGGAGATCTCTTTGACATCATGTGATGTGATGGAGAAATTTAGTGCATTCTCCTAGACACTCTTAGACAGAGTGGGGAGATCTCTAAGACACCCTATGATGGGGTGGAGAGATTGGTGCATATAACTAGTGCACACTGGTGCAAACTAGCGCATATTACATGTAGGCTCTCTAATGGAATGGATTGAGTTGGTGTATGTGGACCCACCAATGTAGTGGGTTCAGTTGTTGACTACTTGATAGAATAAGTAGTCAAGTAGTCAACTTATCCTTGACTACTTGACTACTTTATTATTATATTTTCTAAGGCCGACTTGGTGAGGATGATAGTAGTCAAGTAGTCAACTTATTATATCAAGTAGTCAACAACTCAAGTCATCCTTGACTATTTGAATACTTAACTACTTATCCTAACCAAGTCGGCCTTAGAAAATATAATAATAAACAATGATTATTATACACAAAAGACAAGTCAGGCCAGATTAAGTGTGCAAGTTGGCCCCGTTTAAAGTGAACAAGAAAACATGAAGTCAACTATAAACAAAACAGGTGCATCACTAATTTTCACCCAACCAAGTTCACTTCACTCAAGGAAGAAGTTCACTACATGTTGGAAAGGGGTTGGGGTAAGTTGCGCAGCATCATAGATGTTGTGCAAGCTCAGAAGACACCATGCAAGATGAGGATAGCGCGCAAGACAGAAGATAGAATACTTATGAATATTTTGTATCTCTTTTTGTATTTTTGACCACATTTGGTGGATATTGGTCATTAGTCAATTAGGAGTTATTTATAAGCTAGTTAGAAGTGGACCATGAATGTAGAGGTGCAAGCCTATAAATAGAAGAAGAATTGTGAATGTAAAGATATCAATAGATCTAAAAGGAGAGATCATAGAGAAGATCAAGTTGTAGACTTTGGAATATCTGTTTTGAATTTGCAGTTGCTTGTGCGAGGTTAATATAATGAGAAGGAGATTGATCTGAATTACTGTCTTATTGTTATCTTTTTATCTCTTTCATTTTTTCTTGTTGTGCAAATCCAATGATGAAGTGATTGTGTGACATGGATCTATGATGCAATGCTTACTACTTATGAATGGTGTCATAGTATTATATCTAGTTATTCCTGTGATAGCTGAATGATGTGATCTGAATAATGATGTGAATGACTAATAGACAAATGAAGTGTTGATGCCCATAGTCCTCTTCCTTTCTGCGAAAACTTGGTTCTATGATCCCTCCCTTGAACATCTCAAGTGAGAATTCATCAGCTCTGTGGGTGTTGCTGGATAGGGTAAAACCTATCTGGGCTGATGCTCAAGGAGATCACGGCAAGTTGGGTGTCGACAGAGTGGGAACCCTTGTCGACTGGGTCTTGTTGGAGGGATTTGCGCCAACAAATGGTTCCATTGTGGGGAACTTATTGCGAATAAAAGGAGGGTATGTGGCATCCAGCATGATCAGAAAATCAAGATTGGATGTGGCATCCGATGTGACCATAACTTCAAGATTGGTTTGATCAGAAGCTGCAAGAATTTACTGAAGCAAACAATTCGAACCCTGGAATGATTACGAACAAGTGGTTGCAAAGGTATATACATGAAGGTCCTCATGAGTACTTTTTCTATGAGTTCCCTGTCATATTGTATGAGTGGTTGGTGCAAATCATGTACCAGAAGAAAAATTTCCAAGGAGGGGAACTAACATCCTGGACCCTTGAATTGATCCAGGAACTGCAAGAAACTAACAATAGAGCATTGCGAGCTGTTGAGTTCTGGATGAATAGTATCCTAGAAGGATATATTATTGAACTTGTAGTCAACACTACTAAATCCTACAGTGAAGCAGAAAGAGATTTTCAATAGACCTAGAGGTAGGTTCTTTTTGTCTCTACAATTGTCAATTAAAATGCTTCTATACGAGAAGGGAATAATGAAGATGCACCTAGAGTAGTATAAATTTGGTGTGCAGAGGCGGTGGATGCTACGACTAAAGGGGGGAGATGAATGGGAAGATAAGTGGCATATGGGTGCAAGTTTCAACGTGACTACGAGGGAAGTTGAGGAAGAAAGTGGTTGTACAAGGGGAGGAGCAAGGTTTCGACAAGAGAAGAGGTAGAGGACAAGGGAAGGTCTTGTTGTAATCGAAATGAAAAACCAAAAAGGACAACCACATGGGACGAAGCAACTCTATAGTGGAGAAGAGGACAAATAGACCTAGACTACGCCTAGTACAATAGTAAGATTAAACCCTAGTAGAAATGTACCCATGCCTCCATGCACCACTTCAAACTCAGGGTGAAAAACAAATTCCACATCAACTTGCTCGACGTGTCAACAACATTCTAGTAGTAGGTTAGCATCTGTAGGAAGAAGGATGGCAGGCGATGACACAAAGTTACCTTTGTTTCATGGGAATGGGATTGACGATCCTGAGCAGTATTGGTTTCTCTGTGAGGCAGTATGGACTGTTAGAAAGGTCACAGATGATGATGTTAAGAAGGGCCAAGTGGCGACTGCTTTGCGGGGTTATGCACTAGATTAGTACATGAAATTTATATAGGTTCGTATGGGGACCCATGCAAAAACATTGGATGAAGTTCGGAAGGGACTGATCGAAGAATTTCGGAAGACTAAATCGGAGGCGTAATACATTACTGAGTTTAAAGAGATCAAGCAATTTTCGAATGAGACTATTTGGGATTTCGATCAAAGATTTAAGACGTTGATGGTGTGCGTCAGCTTTGATATGAGCAATGTTCAGCATAAAGAGTGGTTTATCGTAGCCTTGGTACCTCATATCCGGAAACCATTGATACAATAGAAGATAATGACATGGAGTGAGGCTCTGGAGATTGCAATGAAGTTAGAAGCATCACCTATTAGAGAGAACGCAACTGGTAAGGAAAGGAAGGATTTCGTCGTGAACTCTTTACACAAGAAAAAGACAGGAAAGGAGATGCGCATGAACATTCAGATTGGGGACTATGAAGTCGATTCAGTCATCCTAGATCTGGGATCTGACGTGAATATCCTAACAAAGCAAACCTAGTAGAAGATGGGGAGGCCAACATTGGGTTGGTCCCCTATGTAATTGCGATTGGCTAATCAAGCTAAAGTTAAACCAATCGGACGTGTATCAAACCTGGTTGTGGACATTGAAGGTATGAAAACTTATGTTGACTTTGATGTGATTGAAGTTGTTAATGGTGAAGGATCCTATCCCACACTACTGGGGATTGGATGGGCCAACAATAGTATGGAAGTCATTGACTTCAAGAAGTTGATGATGAATTTTGAGAACCAAGACATTAGGGTCATTGCACCTATCAATCCCTATGAAGGAAGGTGATACATTGAACCGGTAAAAGATGAAGTTGTTAGGGGATGGGATCATGGTTACAACATCTCGAAATATTATATTCACCCCACTGCTAATGGAGAAATCAATTGGTGCAGCGCTAGTTCCGCGTCTTCTGATTTTTATGATGCACTAGAAAATTGGAAAAACCACATGCATGAGGTGTCATTTAGGAAGTGTGGTTTGATCATGCAGTCACTATGCCATGTCATGACTAAGATTGTAGAATTACCAATTTATGAAGGGCTGCCTAAAATTTCAACATTCTTAATGGAATTTGAAGAAAAGGTCTCGAAACTGCAGCAATAGTTGGGGATGGAGGAAGCATTGAAGGCTACTCTATCATGTTGGTGGGAGAATCATAGAAAGATAATTACTGGATGGGCTCAGTGTCGATGGTTGATGATTGTTCGCTTTGGAAACATAGAGGTGTATCACGCTGGGAAGTATGATGGATGGAACAACCCTAATGGTCATTTAATGGAATGCCAAACATTATGGGCATCGCGATCAAAGGATGAATGGGTCCATGCCTTTATTCACACCTTGGATGAAATGCCAAGATCCTGGTATGTATCAGCGGAGCTACACAGAGAAATCACCACTTGGGAGGAGCTGATAGTTTACTTTGTCCAGACATTTAGCTTCACAGATGCCAATCCTGATGTCCATAATGCACTACAGATTATTCACGATATGGTATTAAAAGTAGTACTTGTTGCATATCACGTGGACCCACATGCACATTGCCACATACAATCAATGATGGAACGCTATAATGTATCGGGTGAACCTGAGGATGAATATGAGTTACACAATATCAATATTCTAGAGACATAAGGGAGTAGGGATGTCACTGATCCCATGAGCCAGCCTCTAAATATCACAAAGGTTAACATTGGGACATAAGAGAACCCAAAATTTGCAAGTGTTGGGGACTATTGAAACGAGGAGATTATGGAAAAAATCATGGACCTCCTACATGAATTTCAAGATCTATTTCCGACCAAATTCTCTGAAATGAAAGGGATACCAAGCGATCTAGGAGAGATGAAGATTCCATTAAAGCCAGATGTGAAACCAGTAAGACAAAGGCTGTATTGCTTGAATCTGTGATACAAGGAAAGGATTAAAGCTGAGTTGGATAGGATGTTGGATGCGGGAATAATTGTGCCCATTGAAGAATCCAAATGGATTAGTCCCATGGTGGTCTAAGATAATAAAATGGGTGAAGTTTGGATCTGTGTCGACTTAAGAAAACTCAATGATGCCTATATGCATGATCCGTTTTCGACACCATTCACATATGAAGTACTCAAAGGAGTAGACGGTCATGATATTTACTCTTTTACGTATGGATTTTTTGGTTATCACCAAATACGAATCGCCAAGGAAGATCGACATAAACTGAAATTTGTCACCAAGTGGGGTTGCTTCCAATACACCGTGATGCCTTTTGGGATGAAGAATGTCCCTCCAATATTTTCCCAAGTTGTTGTCACAAAATTCAAATATTTCATTCAGAAGTTCCTATAGGTATATATGAATGATTAGATAGTGTATGGTCTAATAAAGGATCATTTGGAAAACCTTCGACTGATGTTGGAAAGGTGTCGACAACACCAGATCGCGATGAATTTCAAGAAGTGTATATTTTGTGCACCATTCAGGATACTGTTGGGCCACATTGTGTGTAAGCAAGGATTATTGGTTGATCCTACAACAATAGTGCTCATTTTGAGCTTTCGACCATCGACAAATGTGAAGATGCTTCGACCAACACTGGGGCACATTGGGTACTATCACAAATTCATTAGAGGATATGTTGCAATTACTGCCCCTATGGAGAAATTACTGAATAAATATGATGTATTTATATGGAGTCTATAAATTCAAGGTAGCTTCGACACGCTGAAGGAAAATATGGTTTCGGTGCCAATACTTTTGTTCCTTGACTGGAATAAGGAGTTCCATGTTCATGTTGATGCATCTTATGTTGCGCTAGGAGTAGTGCTTGCACAACCGAGAGAAAGAGATATGGATCACCCAACCGCTTTCTCTAGTCGGATGTTTTCCTTTGCTGAGAAGAACTACATGACCACATAGCGAGAAGGTCTATGCACTGCATAAATTTAGGAATTACCTTTTAGGAGGTCACTTCAAGATGTTTACTGACCATTCTGTGTTGAAGTGTCTACTCAATAATCCTGTGTTGGGGGGGAATATATGTCTCTAGTTACTTCTCTTTCAGAAGTTTGATTTTGAAATAATTGTGAAGCTGAGTCACTTAAATGTTGGCCCCAGTCATTTATCAGGGATTGAGACAAGTGAAGAGGCAACAAACATTGAGGAGGGACTGTTGGATGCGCAACTGTTTAGAGTCAATGTCACAGATGATTATTATGACCAAATAATTTAGTTTTTAGTGATAGGAGTTGCACCAGCATATTTTTCAACAAGTCAAAGGAAGCAACTAATAGTCAAGGCCTTGGATTTCAACTTTATTGTTGGGGAGTTATACAAGCTTGGATCCGATGAAATCTTACGGTGATGTGTCCTACCACATGAAAAAGGGAAGATATTAGTAGAAGCTCATGCAGGAATCATTGGGGGACACTACAGTGGGCACGCAAAAAAAATAAAGACGCTTCCCGCAGGTCTCTGGTGGCCTACATTACACAATGATGCGATAGATTATGTGCGGACCTGCGAGGTCTGTCAATGCACTGGGAAACCATCACGAAGAGATGAGATGCCGTTGCTACTGCAAGTAACTTTGTAACCTTCTGATAAATGGGATGTGGATTTTGTGGGTCCAATCAACCCACCTGGGAAAAGAATTGGTATGCAGTACATAATCACAGCAACAGACTACTTGACAAGATGGGTGGAGGCTACACCAGTTATGGAATGCACCACTGCGACATCAGCAATATTTTTATTTGATAACATTGTGACATAGTTTGGATGCCCAAGGATATTGATGAGCGACCAAGGAAGCCAGTTTATCAATTGCACGGTAAGAGTGTTGACGGGGGAGTTGCAAATACATCATAAGAAAAGTACACCATATCATCCGCAAGCGAACTGGACGGTGGAGGCATTCAACAAGATATTGGAGTACGCACTTACAAAGGTATGTAATGCTAACTGAGATGACCGGGATTTGAAAATTATAGCGGTACTATGGGCATATCGCACCACTTGTAAAATATTGATGCAACAGCCACCGTTTAAATTGGTATATGGGCAAGAGGTAGTCATTCCTATGGAGTACATTGTTCCTAGTCTGTGCATTGCAACAGTGACATGCATGGATGATGAAGCCGCGCTAGAGGAGCACGTAGCTCACTTGATACAGCTTGAAGAAGACCGTTTCATTGTGGGTTTCCATCAACACGTTGAGAAGGACCAACAGAAGGCTTGGCATGATCGCCACATAAAGAACAAAGAGTTTCAATAAGGAGATTTGGTGCTGCTCTACGACAACAAGTTCATGAAGCACCTAGGTAAGTTATAGATGCACTAGTTAGGTCCATATCTTATCAATTCTATTACTTTTGGGGGGTCAGTGCAACTACAACAATTAGATGGAGCGATGCTACCAAAATTGGTGAATGGTAGCCGACTGAAGCCCTATAGGAATGGGTCAAAATCGCACAATGCTTAAGGTGCTGCACACTTAAAAAAAAAACATAGGAAGGATGAAAGGAAGAGAGGGTACACCAAGAGGAAGTGGATGTGCAATTAGGAGAATCGGTAGCGCAGTTAGGAAGATCTATTGTGACAGTTGTAGGGTCGCGATGTAGTCAAATCAGCAATAAATAAAGCATAGTTAAGAGAGTTAACCAGTGGCACTTGTTGAAGCAACGCGCATTGATGGCGGATCCGACCATTTGGTTGACAAAATGGATGATGGATTCGGGTAGTTAATGCATGATTTGGTCATGATGGTCGCGGTTGATTTGGTAATGATGAATAATGGATCAACTGGATTCTATAAGAAGGTGGTCGATGCAGGTCGAAAGCACCATTGCACTAAGTTGAGTTGTGAAGAGTGGCTGATAAATCATTGAGTTCCAGTGTCGTCGAGCGAGTTGTGAGAGTTGAAGAGTGAAGGTGAGGATATCTCACGACTATGATAAATTATTGCGGGATGCAGAGTAATCCCGACATGGTAGAAATTTCCAGTGAAAGGGCATCGCCCATTAGACCGGTTACCATTATCAAAGAATTTGTCAGTATGCAGGTTGGATCATCGTCCATCCCAATGAAGAAGCAGCGGAGGCAGAAGCCCAGCTCCCCAACACTGACGAAGAATAAAACACAGACATCGATGAGGACGTAGGAAGATGCAGCTGCCCAGACTAGGCCATCAAGTTTTGGCATTGTAAAATCAGCGCTTCACACTCGGGTCTCTGTAAAGGACACTTTGGTTTACATCACTCCTACCCAACCTGGTGCGCAGCCTCAATGGTTAACAAAGAATCAGAAGTATCAGCCAAAAATGCTGCCACTATCGAAAGGGATGGTGTGCAACACTGACATTGTCCCTACGTTGATGAAAATGAAATACAAGGATCATGATCTGTTGACATTGTAGGATGTGGAGAATGAGCCCTATGAATCCTTACCTTCAATCCCAGGAGGTCCCATAGTGTGTATCCCGCAGCCATGGGCTGGATAAATTTGCATTGTTGGGGCTCATCAACATGCTGCATTTTGGGCGGCTGAATGAAGCAAACACGTGTGTCAAACAACTTTTGGCATGCTTTCATGGAGGAACACTATGGTTGGACACACCAATTGTGATTATGGTGGAATTGATCTTAGAGATCATGGGGTTTCCAAAGGATGGGCTAGACCCATCACAATATTTCAAAGGAAGGGATACCGACAAGTGGCTTATTGCACAGTTGAAGCAGAAGTATGATTTGCAGCGCAATGGTAGATCATATCGCATTGATAGCATTAATGATAGGATAGTACGTATTGCTGCTTGAATCCTCATAAGTAAAATCATCCATAAGAATCGCCCCATCCAGTGCACTTCAGGGGTGATTGCATGTGCCCAGCAATGCGCAGAAGGGTTACAAATGAATTGGGCCCTTTTCTTGCTAAAATAGTTGAATGAGGATGCAACGATAGTTCAGGATGGAGAACAACCATTCACATATAGCTGGTTATTGATCCTAATTGCATTAGTGGCTTGGAGGGAGATAGAGGACTACCAAAGGATGGAGGTTAAAGATGTTAAGGTGTGCAAAGGCCCACGATATCAAAACTTGTGGTGGGTAGAGGAGCCCAGTCGGTAAGAGGATTGCAAAATCCACTTCTGGATATACTGGGAAGTGTTGCAGGTGGCAGTTGTCAAAGTTCCCTACCTGACCAATGAATTCATATCTAAATATCAGAGGATCGTTCAGTTTGCCATAGGACTGCACACCATTCATGTCCAAGCTTGTCGTGACCTAGATAGGCAACGATTATCGATGTATTATAAAGTGACAGATGAGGACTTAGAGGTTATGATTGATGATTGTCCTACAACATGGTAGGAGATGGTTAGCGCCAGTGAAGTCTCAGCAGGACCACCAATAGATGCACCTGATGATCCAGTAAGAGGAGCTGACTAGTAGAGTCACCATGATTCTGATGACAAATCATCAACAGAAACCCTGGTTGACCTTGAGGCACAACGAATCCTTAAGGATATAAGGATGAAGAAGAAAATGGAACAGGATGCGAGCAGTAGTACTAGATTTGTGTTGGAGGTACAATTACAGTGGCTTATTAAGGGCGTCACTAACTCATATGATGTTACAGAAAAAGAGATACGGAATTCCTCCTAAGAAGGTTTCACAGAGGTATGCACCAATTTATATTCTAGATATAATGTTGTCTCATGAAGAGGACCATAAAGTGTAGATGTTCAGGATTTTGCATCAATTAGCACTGAGTCGCGGGCCAGGAATGTTCAGGTTCCCATTATTGCAATCGATGCTGGACAAGAAGATGTGAACTCCTCATTACAACAACTACAGAGCATCATGGTGGATATCAATAAGTTTTTCACCCAAAACTTAGTACACATACAGCAGGTTGCCAACTAGGAGTTGACTGATCGACAGAAGGACATCAATGACTAGTAATTGCAGTCGCACAATCTAGAAGAGATGATACAGAAGGAAGTTGAGGAATTGCGTTGGACAAAGGAAACAGTGACAACAGCCACAACGCAGGAAACCAAAGTGCTAAATAAGGCTGAGGAAGAGCTGGAGATGAAATCCACGGAAGAAATAATAGTGCTAAAGAAACAAATTGACCACCTTGTTATTCAGAAGGAAACTCTTCACTAGTCAGGGGAAGGTAGAAGAGGCCGTTACGAATGCCTTCCAGTGCATACATGAAAGAATGACAAAGTTGGATGCAGTCGCCAAATCCAAGAGACTTTGAGAAGTCATCGCACTGCTTGAGCTAGACAACAGTATATTGAATGCTATGGTTTTCCAAAACACACCACTTGAGTAGGTTGTAGAAAAGAAGAGTGCCATAGACGAGATAGCAACACAGTTTGAAGAGACTGAGCAGGAGGCTAAAAACATCATGGAGGCAACAGCACAATTTTGGGGTAGTGTCATTTAAGATGAACAGTTAGAACAACTCACAAAGCAGTTGCAGGAAGTCGAGAACTAGTTGGAAACATTGAAGACAACACTATGGAAAATGCTGACACTCATGTCAATCACACGGTCCACAGAGCTGAAGGAGATACAACAATGAGTTGGAAAAGAGTAGGAGCAACAGCGAAAATGTAGTGACCAAATTGACGAGTTCCAAGAAATTGGATCAACTATCGGTAAAAGCAGTCACTGCGCTATAGGTTGTGTAGGATGGAAAGAAGGAAGTCAATTGCAAGATGGTGGAGCACCCATTAAAGCGGGATTTTCTTTCATGCCAAGACCTTGCTGAGAAAATCAAGATGCAAGTATCATAAATTTCTCAGCAGTATGAAGACTGCAAGATCAAAATCAACCAGTACACCATGTCCACCGGACGTGGCTCGAGGGAGAGACACAAGACTATGTTGGGGGCCTATTGGCAAGGGGTTGGGCTAAGTTGCGTAGCATCACAGATGCTGCACAAGCTCAGAAGACACCGCATAAGACAAGGATAGTGCGCAAGGTGGAAGATAGACTACTTATGAATATTTTGTGTCACTTTTTGTATTTTTTACCACATTTGGTGGATATTGGTCATTAGTCAGTTAGGAGTTAGTTAGAAGTTAGTTAGAAGTGGACCATGATTGTAAAGGCACAAGCCTATAAATAGAAGAATAATTGTGAATGTAAATATATTAATAGATCCTAAAGGAGAGATCACAAAGAAGATCAAGTTGTAGATTATGGAATATCTATTTTGAATTTGTAGTTGCTTGCATGAGGTTAATATAATGAGAAGGAGATTGATTTGAATTACTGTCTTGCTATTATATTTTTATCTCTTTCCTGTTTTCCTACTGTGCAAATCCAATGATGAAGTGATTGTGTGACATGGATCTATGATGCAATGTTTACTACTTATGAATGATGTCATAGTATTAGATCTGGTTATTCCTGTGATAGTTGAATGATGCGATATGAATAATGATGCGAATGAATAATAGACAAATGAAGTGTCGATTCCCATAGTCTTCTTACTTTCTACGAAAACTTGGTTTTGTCAGCCCTCCATTCAACATATCGGGTGAGAGTTCATCCGCTCTGCGGGTGTTTCTAGACATGGTAAAACCTGTCTGGGCCGATGCTCAGGGAGATCACAATGAGTTGGGTGTCGACAGAGTGGGAACCCCTATTGACTGGGTTTTTTTGGAGGGATTTGCACCAACACTACCAGTTAGAAGAAGTATTTTCTGGGGTTCCTTATATTTGGAGGAGTTTCTCCTTTGTTCTTAGGGTTTATCGATCTTCTTCTATATGTGATTACTATGTATTTGGATGTATGTTGTACTTTGAACTAAGATCTCTATCACACGGTTGTTGCATTTTATCCCTTGTGGTTTAATAGGTCAAAATATTGTGTCTATTATTTCTATGCTTGGACATTGTTCTTTTAGTGATCCTATTATATATTATACTACATATAATATTTGAATTATATTGTTACCTTTAAAAACTATTAGGTAAACCTTTATGGGGGGTCTTTCCAACCCCCCCCCCCCAAACGTCCAACATGACTTTTTCGGGGGGTCTTTCCAACTCCCCGCCTCCCAAAAGTCCAACCTATTGGAATCTTTTGGGGGGAGGGGTATTTTCAAACCCCTTCGCCCCCAAAAAGTCTTGTTGGAATTTTTTTTTTGGGGGGGGGTGTCTTTCCAACACCCCCACCCCCAAAAGTCCAAGTCATGTTTAACTTTGGGGGGAGCAAGGGGGCGGGGGTATTTCCAAATTCCCCCTAAAATTCCAAGTCATGTTGTAATTTTTTTGGGGGGGGTTCTTTCCAAACCCTGCCCCCCCCACCCCCCAAAGTCCAAAAGTTAAACAGGACTTTTTTGGGGGGGGGAGGTGGTTTAAAACCCGCCCCAAAAGTCAAATTCTCAGGACTTTTGAGGGGGGGTTTTAAGGACCACCCCCAAATACCTTAAAAAAAATTTGGGGGGGATTTTAGCAAAACCACCACAATCCACCTTTAAGGGAAATCTTTCTAAACCCCCTCCCCTCCCAAAAGTCCTGAGAATTAAACTTTTTTTTTTGGGGGGGGGGCGTGGGGGGGTTTAAAAATTGTCCCCAAAAGTATTGGGAATTGGACTGGGGGGTTTAAAAACCTCCCCCAAAATTCTTGAGAATTGGACTTTTGGGGGCAGTTTTTTAAAAACCACCCCCAAAAGTCCTTAGAATTGGACTTTGGGGCGGGGGGTTTAGCAAAACAGCCGCAATCCAAAACCGCGCCCAAAAGGGTATTTTGTTTTACTAAAATATTGTGAAATCAAATGGACTAGTGAAGCTAAGAAGTATTTTAATGACATAAAGAAATCAATAATAAATCACTTGTTCTAATCAACCCATATTTTTCTAAAGACTTTATTGTTTTCTCTTTGGCTTCTGAGCACATAATAGCTGGAGTATTGCTACAAAAGAATCAGTAGAATGCAGAGAAGCGTGTTTCTTTCTTTATCAAGATATTGAGGGATGCAGAATTGAAATATGACATCATGGAAAAGCAGGCCTATGCATTTTTTAAGTCTTTGAAATATTTTAGGGAATATATTTTTCATTCTCATATCATTGCTTATGTTCCTATCAATGTTGTGAAAAATATTCTCACTCAGCCTGATCCAGAGGGGAAAAGAGAAAAATGAATAGCAGTCTTGTTGGAATATGATTTGGAAATCAAGCCTACTAAATTGGTGAAAGGACATGGATTAACTAAGTTGATGAATGATTCAAACTGTGAATCTTTGCAATTGAATTTCTTGTCTAATGTTTCAAATAAATTGGATTCAGGATTATAGGTAATAAAAGGATTCACTTTATCTCCTTGGTACAGTGACATTTTATATGTTTTGGATAACTTATAGGTACCTCCATAATTAAGTAAAACTAGAGCCAGGCCAATGAAGCTGTAATGTCCCCATTCAAATAATTGTATAGTGGGAAAATTCCATCAATCCTACTAGTTCCCTAGGTTGGGTGGAAACATTGGGGAGTTAATAAGGGAGCTAATATATGGTGTTTACACATTAGAAGGAATAAATATTTATTTAATGGAATTAATTAAATTAATTCAAGTGAAAAATGAAATGGCTATGGAAAATGGAGACACATAGATACTATGGGGCCCACTCAAGCTAGAATTCCTATGTTAAATGGCATCCTCCTCTTATAATTTCGAGTCTATGGAAAGCCTAATGTTTTGCTATGGATTATGAGGTTAATATACTTGTCCATATACTTCATAGGTCGAATTTGGGATGAATTGTAACTTACATGGTAGAGGAAGATCCAAATGGGAGTTTCATGGACACTTGGCTAGATTCCCCTTACATTTATGACATCTATGAAACCAATGATGGAGATTCTATGCCAATTATGACACAATTCAGATCTGAAGGCTTACATGCTAAAATATTAACATGTCAGGCCTGAATAGAGTATCTTAGGGGTCGAATTTGGGAGTTGGAGAAGGCCAAGAGGCTCCTACTCCAATTTGGGAGAAGATGGAAGGTGAAGAGAGAGGCCACATGGCATAGCATGAGCAACCACACTGATTCGAATTGGCTTTGGTTTATGGATGTATTTGGAACCTTGGAATAAAAATAATGTTTATAAAATACAGGGATCATCCATGAGAAGAACCTTTTTTATCATTTGTGAAATTTTCTATTGAGAAGAGAGAGAGCTAGTGGAAGACTAGTTCATGCCTTAGCCAATTTCGAGGGTGAAAGATTCCCATCCTAGTTGGTGTTTGGAGAGGCCACCCAGGTCTTTCAAGGAGCTTCAATGGAGTCATAATTTACAGGTGAAATATATAGTAGCTCATGGACACATCAATTTCATCTTGTTCTTCCTTCCATCTCCAAAATCTAAATATTGGGTGGAAGAAAGCCAAGAAATTTTAAATCTTTTAAAAGACAATTTGTCGATTGCCCAAAATCAGAAAAAACAATATGCTGATAAACATAGAGAGGAAAGGACATTTTATATTGATGATTTAGTGTATTTTAGTTTTCCTCCATACAAAAAAACATCCCTCAAAATAAATGGAGTAGAAAAGCTAAAGCCAAGATACTATGGGACCTACAAGGTAATCCAAAAAATTGGAGAAGTAGCATATGAGTTGGAACTTTCGGAAGGGAAAATTAATAATGTATTTCATGTTTCTTGTCTCAAGAAATATATTGGTCAACAAATTGTCATTTTTTATACACTCCCTCCTTTTGATGATGAATGACAACCCACACTTATTCTAGAAAAAGTTTTGAAGACAAGCGAGAGAAGATTGAGGAGCAGAACAGTCAAAGAATACTTGGTGCAATGGAAGGATCTACCAAGTGAAGATTCCACATGGGAAGAGGAGAATATTTTTCAGAATACAAATCTTAAATTTCTTTAGGACAAGAAATATTGGGTGGGGAGGACTATAATGTCCCCATTCAAATAATTGTATAGCGGGAAAATTCCATCAATCCTACTAGTTCCCTAGGTTGGGTGGAAACATTGGGGAGTTAATAAGGGAGATAATAAATGGTGTTTAGAAATTAGAAGGAATAAAAATTTATCTAATGGATTTAATTAAATGAATTAAAGTTAAAAATGAAATGTCTATGGAAAATGGAGACACGTGGAGACTATGGGGCCCACTCAATCTAGAATTCCTATGTTAAATGCCATCCCCCTCTTGTAATTTCAAATCCATGGGAAGCTTAAAGTTTTGTGATGGATTATTAGGTTAATATACTTGTCCATATACTTCATAGGTTGAATTTTGGATAATTTGTAACTTACATGGGAGAGGAAGAGCCAAATGGGAGTTTCATGGACACTTGGCTAGATTCCACTTACATTTATGATATCTATGACACCAATGATGGAGATTCTATGATAGTTATGACAAAATTCAGATATGAAGGCTGAAATACTGAAATACTGACATTAGTACCCCTGTTGAATCTATAGGATATCATTCAATAAATTATCAAATTCCTGAAATGAAATTTCAAGATTCAACAGGGGTACTAAGGGTTGTGAGAGGGCAGCACACTTACCCAAAACAAGTAGTAAATTGCAATAATATGAGATATATATTGAGGCATGGGGATATATAATGGTATGATGAATGTTATATCACCTATCCCAAGAAAAAAATCAGAGTTTGTAAACACCCAAAAGAGATAGACACTTTCACACAAATATGAAAAAGTTTTCAGAGATCTTCCACATGGTAGACCACCTCATAGGGGGGTTGAGCATAACATTGTTTTGGAGGAGGGTACTTAACCCATTAAGATACCACCTTATAGATATCCCAATAAGTTTAGATATTATATTGAGAAGACCATTCAATAAATCTTATATTTGGGACTCGTTAGACCAAGCTCTAGCCCTTATGCTTCTTAAGTCGTATTGGTAAAGAAAAAAGATGGAACTTTGAGGACATGTATAGAATTTAGAGATTTGAACCAGAATACCATCAAGAATAGATATCATATTCCTAGGATTTATGACCTCATGGATGATATATTTGGAGCTAATTTCTTTTCCAAAATTGACCTTATATCTGGTTATCACCAAATTCAGATGAAGGAGGAAGATGTGCAAAAGACTGCTTTTCAATGTCATTATGGTCACTTTGAGTTTCTTGTTATGCCATTTGGGTTGACTAATTATACAACTAGTTTTCAATCATGTATGAATAGAATATTTTGCAAACATATTAGAAGGTTTTTTTTAGTATTCTTTGATGATATTCTCATTTAGAGTAAAACTTGGGCAGAGCACTTGCAACACCTAGAGATTGTGTTGAAAACTTTGCAAGAACAGTCTTTGTATGCTAATATGTCTAAATGTGAATTTGGGATGAAATAAATATTATATCTTGGGCACATTATTGGAAAATATGGAGTGAAAGTGCACATGGAAAATATCAGGGCTATCTTAGAATGGCCATCACCAAAAAACATCACAGAATTAAGAGGCTTCATTGGAATATGTACATACTATAGGAAGTTTGTGAAAGGATTCTCCAAGTTGACTTCTCCACTCACTAATTTGACTAAGAATGATCCTTTAAAGTGGAATGAATAGGCTGAAAATGCATTCCAAAAAATTAAAGAGGTAATGAGTAGTTGTCCCATGCTTGCATTACCTGATTTTTCTAAGCCTTTTGTTGTTGAATGTGATGCCTCATGTGAAGGAGTAGGGGCTTTCCTAAAGCAAGGCCAACACCCTATAGCCTTTGAGAGAAGAAATTTGAAGCCTAATGAAAATATTTACTCCATATATGACAAAGAGATATTGGCCATCATGCATGCCTTGGACAAATTCCGACAATACTTGGTAGGCAACAAGTTTGTGGTGAAAATTGACCACAATAGTCTAAGACACTTCCTTACCCAAAAGGATCTAAATGAAAGGAAAAAAAAGTGGGTATGCAAGATCCAAGTTGATGATTTTGATATTGAATATGTGAAAGGAAATAATAACATTGTATCAGATGCATTATCCCGAAGACCTTCTTTTTCTCTTATGGACATTGCTAAAAATTGGAAAGACATGCTACTAGTTGAATATGCCAAAGATAAGTTTTCTTGTGATGTACTAGATGGAATCATGGGAGATTATAAATACATAATTTTGAGTGGGCTGATATATTATAAGGGAAGAATTTATTTCGTTTGAGATTCAAAGCTTAAGTACAAAGTTTTGAAGGAAGCACATGATTCCCCACTAGCAGGTCATCCGGGGATCTTCAAAACCTATAGGAAACTAAGGCAAAGGTTCTACTCTAAGGGGCTGAAGGAATATGTTCAGAATTATGTGAATGAATGTAAGGTATGTCATCAAAACAAATCAGAACTCACACACCCTTCTGGTTTATTACAACCATTTCCCATTACGGAGCAAAAATGGCACAGTATATCGATGGATTTCATCATCGGTTTTCCCAAATATTTGGGAAAGGATTGCATATATGTGGTAGTGGATAGATTGAATAAGTTTTATAATTTATTTTATGTTACATCCTCTTTTAGTTCTACACAAGTGGCTGATATTCTTTTCAAAGAAATCTTCAGATTGGTGGGCACTCAATTGACTCCAAGTACAAGCTACCATCCACAAATTGATGGATAAATGGATAGGGTGAATAAATGGTTGGAAGGGTAAACTATGTGGGAGAACAACAAAAATCTTGGACCAAATGGCTACACTTGGGTAAGTTTTCCTGCAACACCACCTTTCACATGTCAATAGGGATGTCTCCTTTCAGAGAATTATATATTTATGATGCCCTTACATTTTTTGATATGATATTTGGTGATAGTAGAGCTCCAAAAGCTAAATATTGGGTGGAAGAAAGCCAAGAAATTTTAAAGCTTTTAATAGACAATTTGCAGGTTGCCTAAAATCAGAAAAAACAATATGCTGATAAACATAGAGAGGAAAGGACCTTTTAGATTGATGATTTAGTGTATTTGAGGTTTCATCCATAAAAACAAACATCCCTAAAAATAAATGGATCAGAAAAGCTAAAGCCAAGATACTATGGGACCTACAAGGTAATCCAGAAAATTGGAGAAGTAGCATATGAGTTGGAACTTTTGGAAGGGAGTAAAATTCATAATGTATTTCATGTTTCTTGTCTCAATAAAGATATTGGTCATAAAATTGTAATTTTTAATACACTCCCTCCTTTGGATGATGAATGACAACTCACACTTATTCTGGAAAAAGTTTTGAAGACAAGGGAGAGAAGATTGAGGAGCAGAACAATCACAGAATACTTGGTGCAATGGAAGGATCTACCAAGTGAATATTCCACATGGGAAGAGGAGAATATTTTTCAGAATAAAAATCTGAAATTGCTTTAGGACAAGAAATACTGAGTGGGGATTACTGTAATGTCCCCATTCAAATAATTGTATAGCGGGGAAATTCCATCAATCCTACTAGTTCCCTAGGTTGGGTGGAAACATTGGGGAGTTAATAAGGGAGATAATAAATGGTGTTTAGAAATTAGAAGGAATAAAAAATTATTTAATGCAGTTAATTAAATAAATTCAATTGAAAAATGAAATGGCTATGGAAAATGGAGACACGTGGAGATTATGTGGCCCACTCAAGCTAGAATTCCTATGTTAAATGGCATCCCTCTCTTGTAATTTCGAATCTATGGGAAGCTTAAAGTTTTGTGATGGATTATGAGGTTAATATACTTTTCCATATACTTCATAGGTATAATTTGGGATTAATTGTAACTTACATGGGAGAGGAAGATCCAAATGGGAGTTTCATGGACACTTGGCTACATTCCCCTTACATTTATGACATCTATGACACCAATGATGGAGATTATATGACAGTTATGACACAATTTAGATATGAAGGTTGAAATACTGACATACTGACATGTAAAACCTGAATATAGCATCTTAGGGGTCGAATTTGGGAGTTGGAGAAGGCCAAGAGGTTCCTACCCCAATTTGGGAGAAGAGGGAAGGTGAAGAGAGAGGCCACATGGCATAGCAAGAGCAGCCACACCAATTCAACTTGGCTTTGGTTTATGTATGGATTTGGAACCTTAGAAGAAAAATAAATTTTATAAAATACATGGATCAGCCATGAGAAGAACCTTTTTGATCATTTGTGAAATTTGCTATTGAGAAGAGAGAGAGCCAGTGGAAGACTAGTTCATGCCTTAGTCAATTTCGAGGGTGAAAGATTCCCATCCTAGTTGGTGTTTGGAGAGGACACCTAAGTATCTATAGGATCTTAAATGGAGTCATAATTTACAGGTTCAAGCTACATAATATCGTGGACACATCATTTCAGCTTGTTCTTCCTTCCATGTCATGTTTTCTCACCATATTTCAGCTCTATGGAGTGAGGCGCACTTGGTGAGCTATTCACATCTTTGAGGGAGATTCTATTGGTTCAGTATTTTTTATTATGATGCAAATTCTCTTTTATTTAATTTCAGAAATATCTCAGGTCTAAATTCCAAGAAATCTCATGTATTATTGCTCAATAATGAAGAAATAGTGCCATTTCCCCACTACCTTGTTGTAAACTCTTGTAATCTTGATGGATTCGAATGGATGTATGAAATATTGATGATTTATGCATGAATGGACTGTAATTAAAGTATATTATGCAATTAATTTTCAGTAACTGAGAATTTTTGTCCATTGGGTCAAATTTCATAGCATTTGGGGCAAACTACACCTCATTTCTCCAAGGGTCCAAAACTAGTTTTTTACATCTGATTGAAGGAAGTGATAACAGACATGAGAATTCGATTGGTTATGCATGAGTCTCTGATAATTTATTCTACACATCCCCTACTTCAATTTAATAATTTTTTTGGGTTTCTACACATTTGGGAAGCCATTTCTATCACTTACCCCAGCGGAATTTGAACCCAAAATTGCTAGTAAAATCATCTATCTTGTTCAGAATTTAGTACATACTTTCAGAACTGATTGGAGGGCCATAATACATCCATGAACATAATAATTAAGTTATTATATCATTGATACACATTCTCTGAATATTTGGGATCAATTGGGATGATTTGGAGACCAAGACACTAAAACTAGTCAAGAGCCAAAATTGAGAAAAAATTGGAAAATTGGGCATTTTGGTAAAAAATTAAAAAAGGGACATTACATAAGCTGAAATCAACAAAATTTTGAATTATGAAACAATACTTGTATTGGAAATATCTAGGAGGTGTATTATTGAATTATTTATTTGAAAATGAAGCTCAACAGACATTAGTACCCATGTTGAATCTATAGGATATCATTCAGTAAATTATCAAATTCCTGAAATGAAATTTCAAGATTCAACAAGGGTACTAAGGGTTGTGAGAGGGTGGCACACTTACCCAAAATAAGTAGTAAATTGCAATAGTATGAGATATATATTGAGGCATGGGGATATATAATGGGATGATGAATGTTATATCACCTATCCCAAGCAAAAAATCAGAGTTTGTAAACACCCAAAAGAGATAGACACTTTTGCACAAATATGAAAAAGTTTTCAGAGATCTTCCACATGGTAGACCACCTCATAGGGGGGTTGAGCATAACATTGTTTTGGAGGAGGGTACTTAACCCATTAAGATACCACCTTATAGATATCCCAAGAAGTTTATAGATGAGATTGAGAAGACCATTCAAGAAATCTTATATTTGGGACTCATTAGACCAAGCTCTAGCCCTTATGCTTCTTAAGTCGTATTGGTAAAGAAAAAATATGGAACTTTGAGGACGTGTATAGAATTTAGAGATTTGAATAAGAATACCATAAAGAATATATATCCTATTCCTAGGATTTATGACCTCATGGATGAGATATTTGGAGTTAAGTTCTTTTCCAAAATTGACCTTATATCTGGTTATCACCAAATTCGGATGAAGGAGGAAGATGTGCAAAAGACTGCTTTTCGATGTCATTATGGTCACTTTGAGTTTCTTGTTATGCCATTTGGGTTGACTAATTATACAACTAATTTTCAATCATGTATGAATAGAATATTTTTCAAACAGCTTAGAAGGTTTGTTTTAGTCTTCTTTGATGATATTCTCATTTACAGTAAAACTATGGGAAGAGCACTTGCAACACCTAGAGATTGTGTTGAAAACTTTGCAAGAACAGTCTTTGTATACTAAGATGTCTAAATGTGAATTTGGGATGAAATAAATATTATATCTTGGGCACATTATTGGAAAATATGGAGTGAAAGTGCACATGGAAAAGATCAGGGCTATCTTAGAATGGCGATCACCAAAAAACATCACAAAATTAAGAGGCTTCATTGGAATATGTACATACTACAGGAAGTTTGTGAAAGGATTCTCCAAGGTGACTTCTCCACTCACTAATTTGACTAAGAATTATCCTTTAAAGTGGAATGAATAGGCTGAAAAGGCCTTCCAAAAAATTAAAGAGGTAATGAGTAGTTGTCCCATGCTTGCATTACCTGATTTTTCTAATCCTTTTGTTGTTGAATGTGATTCCTCATGTGAAGGAGTAGGGGATTTCCTAAATCAAGGCCAACACCCTATAGCCTTTGAGAGCATAAATTTGCAGCCTAATGAAAATATTTACTCCATATATGACAAAGATATGTTGGCCATCATGCATGCCTTGGCCAAATTCTGACAATACTTGGTAGACAACAAGTTTGTGGTGAAAATTGACCACAATAGTCTAAGACACTTCCTTACCCAAAAGGATCTAAATGAAAGGAAAAAAAAGTGGGTAAGCAAGATCCAAGCTGATGATTTTGATATTGAATATGTGAAAGTAAATAATAACATTGTATCAGATTCATTATCCCGAAGACCTTCTTTTTCTCTTATGGACATTGCTAAAAATTGGTAAGACATGCTACTAGTTGAATATGCCAAAGATAAGTTTGCTTGTGATGTATTAGATGGAATCATGGGAGATGATAACTAAATAATTTTGAGTGGGCTGATATATTATAAGGGAAGAATTTATTTGGTTTGAGATTCAAAGCTTAAGTACAAATTTTTGCAAGAAGCACATGATTCCCCACTAGCAGGTCATCTGAGGATCTTCAAAACCTATAGGAAAATAAGGCAAAGGTTCTACTCGAAGGGGATGAAGTAATATGTTCAGAATTATGTGAATGAATGCAAGGTATGTCAGAAAAACAAATCAGAAATCACACACCCTTCTGGTTTATTACAACCATTGCCCATTCCGGAGCAAAAATGGGACAGTATATCGATGGATTTCATCACCGGTTTTCCCAAATATTTGGGAAAGGATTGCGTATATGTGGTAGTGGATAGATTGAATATGTTTTATCATTTATTTTCTGTTAAATCCTCTTTTAGTTCTGTACAAGTGGCCGATATTCGTTTCAAAGAAATCTTCAGATTGCATGGGCTCCCCAAGAGCATTGTGAGTGATAGAGATGGTAGATTCATCAGTGCTTTTGGAAAGAAATTTTCAGATTGGTGGGAACTCAATTGACTCCAAGTACAAGATACCATCCACAAATTTATGGATAAATAGAGAGGGTGAATAAATGGTTAAAAGCGTAAACTATGTGGGAGAACAATAAAAATCTTGGACCAAATGGCTACACTTGGGTGAGTTTTGCTACAACACCACCTTTCACATGTCAATAGGGATGTCTCCTTTCAGAGAATTATATGGTTATTATGCCATTACATTTTTTTATATGATATTTGGTGATAGTAGAGCTCCAAAAGATAAATATTGGGTGGAAGAAAGCCAAGAAATTTTAAAGCTTTTAAAAGACAATTTGCAGGTTGCCTAAAATCAGCAAAAACAATATGCCGATAAACATAGAGAGGAAAGGACCTTTTAGATTGATGATTTAGTGTATTTGAGGTTTATTCCATACAAACAAACATCCCTCAAAATAAATGGAGTAGAAAAGCTAAAGCCAAGATACTATGGGACCTACAAGGTAATCCAGAAAATTGGAGAAGTAGCATATGAGTTGGAACTTTCGGAAGGGAGTAAAATTCATAATGTATTTCATGTTTCTTGTCTCAAGAAATATATTGGTAAGAAAATTGTCATTTATGATATACTCCCTCCTTTGGATGATGAAGGACAACTCACACTTATTCTAGAAAAAAATTTGAAGACAAGGGAGAGAAGATTTAGGAGCAGAACAATCACAGAATACTTGGTGCATGTAGCTAGGGTTTTCACCCTAGCTTGTGCTGATGAGCACCTACTAAGGAATCTGGAATCCTTAGTAGCAGTTCGATTAAACTAAAAATAAACTGG
>LPNX010201901.1:0-22003 GCA_001517045.1 Pseudotsuga menziesii
GGGGCCTGTTGGGGCGCATACTCCATAGGGGGTAACTCCGCGGTTAATTTGTAAGCGGAGCGTTGGGTCAAAATAGTCTTAGGGGTGTCGGGGTAAGTCAAAGCCCTCTCTTTTTGTAATAAACCCATGGTTTAAATTCAGGGTTTAGGGTTTTGTGGGTGCCCATGGTTTAAGACCATGGTTTTTGTAAAGCTGCGCAGTATAAATAAGCGCTTATGGAAAATGGATAGGTTAGGCTTTTTGATGTAATAAAGATAAGGTGAAGTAAGGTCGGTTTTTGGCAAGGAAAGGATAAGTCCCAGCTGTGTGCGTGGACGACCTCTGCAGCTGTGTGCGCAGATGGTTTTTGTAAGAAAGTAAGAAAGGTCTGCAACTGTGTGCGCAGAAGCCTGCTGCTGTGTGCGCGACTGTCAAAGGAAGAAGGAATCTGCAGCTGAGTGCACAGATAAACTGTGGTTTTGAGGAAAGAGGAATAAAACGCAGTTTGTGGATGTAGCCCCTACACTGGGGGTGAACCACGTTATATTTGGTGTTGTGGTTTTGTTGTGTTGTTCCTGTTTTGTTATTTTCATGCATTAAACCGAATATATCTGATAATATAAGATCTCTGTTAATACTAAGCTGCGCTGTGAATTCCCGGTAGTGGGTTATGCAAGTTTGGTTTGTTTATTATGCTGTGAAGTTATATGTGAATGAATGATAAGTTAACAGGAAGTTGATTAGTAATTATTTAGAAAGGCTAAGGTACAGTAATCCCCTCTCTGCATGCAGAAACCTGATTCTGCGGCACCCCATTGCTGTTTCGGGTGAGACTACAACCTGCGCGCAGGTTGTTGCCGAAAGGGCCAACACAGTGGGTCCTTTGTTGGTGCGACATATAAAGCGTTAACCCGGGTCTGCCCAAGTGCCCAACACAAAGGTATCGGTGTAGTCCATGCCATGGACTTGAGAGTAGCCCTTAGCAGCTAATATTGATTTGTACTTCACATCTAAACCATCTGCAGCAGGTTTGGTTCGAAAAATCCACTTGCATTTAACAAGCTTCCTCTTGGGAGGAAGGGGAACCAATTTCCATGTTTTATTCTCTTGGAGAGAATGGAATTCTTCTTCCATTGTTGTTTTCCATATTGGGTTGTGATAAGATTTCTGATATGATCGTGGATCAGATACAATCATCATATAATAGTGCTCAGCAAGATCACTTTCACTTGCATAGGAAGCATTGTTAGATTGAGATCTAGTCTTCTTAGGCTCTTGGGGATTTTTAGCCAATTCCCCTGCAGCTTGTATGATTTTTTCATCCCACTTGGGCCTTGATGGTGAATCATCTACAACAATGTAATCTACAACCATATCATTATCAGAAATATCAGAAAATGCAAATCATGAATCATCACTTACTTCATCAAGGTGTTGGGGAGAAGAGCATTCCCCCGGTGCAAGCTCAAAATATGGTATTAGTTCCTCTTCGAATTGCACACTCCTCTCAATGAAAGGCTTGAGTGTGGATGTATCAAAGAGTTTGTAACCTTTTGTATATTCACCGTAACCAACCATGATGCATTCCTTGCTTTGTGGCTACAAGGCCTTTCTATTTTCAGAAGGAATTCGATCCCATGCTCTTGATCCAAAAATCCTGAAATTTGAGACATTTGGTTTATGTCCAAACCATGTCTCGTAGGGAGTTTTTCATTGGATTGATTTATGGAATGCCCTGTTCTGTATATGTGCAACACAATTAATAGCCTCATCCCATAGCTTGGGACTTAGATCCCTTGCCTCAATCATGCATGTGGCCATATCCTTGAGAGATCTATTTTTCCTCTCTGCCACACCATTTTGTTGTGGTGTGTAGGGGGTTGAATGTTGCATTTGAATGCCACATTCTTCACAAAGTTGGTGTAGATTTTTGTTGACATACCCCTTCCCATTATCAGTCCTAAGGATATTTATCCTATGCCCACTTTGATTCTCTACTAATGCCTTCCAAATCTTCAATTGCTCAAAAAATTTAGATTTCAATTTAAGGAAGTACACCCAACAGAATCTTGAGTAGTCATCAATGAATGTGAGTACATACCTTTATCCACCATAGGATAGAGTGGGTAGAGGACTAATCAAATTTTAATGTATCAACCCAAGTGGTTTTGTGGCTCTCCTTTCCTTCCCCTTCTCATAATTGCACTCTGGATTCTTCCCAACTACACACCCAATGCAAGCTCCATTTGATGATTTGATTTGAGGAAGTCCTTCCACCATCTCATCTATGTGCAGTGCTTGGAGGTACTTGTAGTTCACGTGTCCAAACCTCTCATGCCATAGCTTGGAAGTCTCATTGGCATGTAATAGGAGCGCTTGGTCATTGGAACTAGGGAGGAAATTCAAAAACTTGTACATCCTCTCTTGGTGGTCTGCATACCCAACTGCTACAACTTGGTTTGATGAGATTTCTGAAATGTCTACCAAGTCAAGAGTGGATATCACTCTCTTTAATTCTCCTGTATGGGTCATTTGATAGACTGACAACAATTTTACTTCCAAGTATGGTACATATAACACATCACTGAAGTAACCATGTTCCATATCAATCCTACTAATTCCCTTGGTCTGGATTTCAGAGTCATCTCCCATTTGAACTGCTGGGATAGCATTTGAATGCATGGAGGAGAAGAGCTCTCTGGTGGAAACCATGTGTTTAGAAGCCCCTAAATCAATGATGAAGGTTGAGGAATTAGAAGTACCTTCTACCAAGACATGGCATTTCTCCTTGTTGTTTGAACTAGAGGTGCCATCTTTCTTCCTTGCACCATCTAGGACATGGATGTTATTTTTCTCCAGCAGCTGCACAATTTGGTCAATGGTTTTCTTAATGCATGAGCTCTTTATATGCCATCCCTTGTGGAAATATGTGCATTTTTTTCTCTTTCCCCTTCTTGTCCTTCTCCTTGAGAGGATTCGAACCCCCATGAATGGATTTGGGTTTTTTCTGATTTCCTCTTCTTTGGCTACTTCGAATTATTTGCCTTGGACTTTCCCTTGGAGGCATTCAAAACACCCATAACCAACACTTGATCCTTAGCTTTGATGGTGCCCATTTGAACTAGCTTATCTTTCTCCTGGGTGAGGGATTCCATGAAGCTAGCCAATGATGGCATTTTCCATTTTTGAAGTGTCAATTTGCCAGAATGAAATGTGCTTACAAACACTGAGAATTTTGGCCCCAAATTCGAAAGGATGGACAGTATCAATTGATCCTCTCTATCCTCAATCCCACATTTCTTTAGTTGAAGCAAAAGAGACTTGAACTTAGTGAAGAACTATTGGATAGTCTCAAAATGCGTTGGGCTCAGGCTTATGAGCTCATTCTCAAGCTGATGTCCTCTTAGTTCATTAGTTTTCCCCAAGAGTGATTCTAGCTTTACCCAAACTTCATTTGGGGTTGTTAATATGTCTATATGAAACACGAGCTCTATTGATATACTCAGGAATAGCAATCCATATGCTTCCTCAAGTCTATTAAAGTACTTGGCTTTCTCTACAACAGAGTTTGTCTCCATGGTAACTCTGTAGAGACCCTTGGATCTCAATTGAATAACCATTTATACCTTCCAATCAAAGAAATTTAAGGGGGTAAGCAAGATGTGGGTTGCTTCCATTTCTTCCTATGCTAATGGTGAGAAATTTCCTGAATGTCCTACAAAAAACACTCAATTTTATTTGGAATTTCTCTAAAATTGCGGCTCAAACGCTCAAGATTGATCTACAACTCACTAAGATCCACTCAAATCTGATACAATGTGAGAATTTTGATCTACAGCAAGATCTTGGATCCTTAGAGAAATTCACAATTCAAATTTCATGCAAAACCAACAAAAAACCATTAAAGGAGAACAATTTTACACATGCAATGTGAACTGAAACTGGATATTATTTTACTGTCTAACATGTGAATATGTTAGTAGCAGGTTTATATTACATCTAAAGTGGTTCATGAGGCTTGGGAAGCCCAAAATGACTGTACATGTGAAATTGGCCAAATTGGCCTCAATCCCCCCTAGGTGGGCCAAACTCACTCCAACTCAGCCCAAATGGCCACGAATAGTTGTGTGGATGTGGCTGAAGTGACTTGGAGAAATAATGACTCTTTGGCATGCATGGGTGTGCAAAATAAGGTGAGTGAGAGGCTCTAGGTGGCATTAAATGCTCCAAAATAGTCCAAAATTGGACAAAATCCACCTCTAGCACTCCTAGTCAACCACAATGTCCACATTCAATGAATGAGAGTGCATAAAAAATGATGAGGGTGCACATGTGGAGGTTTGACTGAGCTGGAGCGCTCATGTAGGTGTGAAAGCCCCAATTTAACTGGTTTTTATGCCCAATTAAGCTACCTAAGTCCAAACCATAGTATATTAATGCACAAATGCAATAAAATTGACTAGGGACTTAGACTAAGGTATTAAGGGGTTGGATTACTGTTCTAACAGATACAACATCAAAATCCTAAGGACATACAGAGGCGGTGAATATGTCTCGAATGACTTCCTAAATTTTTGCAAGACAAATTGGCATACATAAGCAATTCATTGCATGGTATACACCTCAACAGAACAGTGTCGTAGAAAGAATGAATAGAACCATTATGGATATGGCATGCAACATGATGGAAGTAAATCATTTTCCAAATGAATACTGGGTTACAACAGTCACAACTGATGTATATATTATAAACCGATGTGTGACAAACAGCATGAAGAACAAATTCCCTCAATAAGCATGGGAAAGTATGAATCGTTGTGTTTCTCATTTAAACATTTTTTGTTGTGTCGTATATGCTCATATTCTAGATTATCTGAGAAAGAAACTAGACACGAAGGGACATAAATGTATTTTTTTTTGTTACTCCGAAGACAAAAGCATAAAAGTTGTATGATCCAGTCGCAAGGAAAGTAATCATCATTCATGATGTTCACTTTGTCGAGAATGACTCATGGGATGGAACCATAAAAAAGAATGTCAATATTGTGTCGACTGTCAAGCATGATGACATTACAGAGGAAGTGGTTCAAATTACACCACATGTAAATCAAAATGTCACAACACCGTCAACTCCTAGGACACCGCAACATGTTTCAACTCCAGGAACGTCAACACAAGTCGCAGCTCAACCTACGCTGACAAGCACTCCAAGAGGACATCAAACTCCATCAAGTAGTTCGTCAAGGTTGACATCAACATATCCAATAAAGATAAGAAGTCTGTGTGAGATATATAAAGCTAGTACACCAAACTCATTCTATCTTTTTGCATTATTTTCTCAAATAAATGATCCTCTAACATTCGAGGAAGCCGTCGAAGAAGTATGGGCACAAGCCATGGATGAAGAAATAGAATACATTGAGAAGAACCAAACATGAGAGCTGGTAGATGTACCCAAAAGATAAGGATGTAATTAGTGTCAAATGGATTTACAAGACTAAGCAAGATGCTGATGGGAATGTGTAGAAGCATGAGGCAAGAATGGTCACAAGAGGGTTCACACAACATCCCAGAAGACTTTAATGAAACTTTTACACCCATCATACGCATGGACACAATCAGAATAGTTCTAGCCATTACTGCACAAAAAAAATGGCATGTTTATCAAATGGATGTTAAATCGACATTTGACTATCTGGAGGAGGAAGTGTATGTGGAACAACCACAAGGCTGTGAAGTTATAGGACAAGAGCACAAAGTATACATGTTGAAAAAGGAACTCTATAGTTTAAAGCAAGCTCCTAGAGATTGGTACATTCGCATTGATTCCTATCTCTCCCAGAATGGATTTCACAGAAGTGAAAGTGAATCGATGTTATACACCAGAGCTATTGAGCAAGGTAACATGTTAATTGTATGTTTGTAGGTATATGATTTAATATTAACTGGTGATTTTGGCATTAAGGATTTTAGAACAGTCATGGAAAACGAATTTGAAATGACTGATTTGGGGCTTATGGAGTTTTTTATGGGCATTGAATTCCATCAGTATGAAAATGGTATATTTATATCATAGTCCAAGTATGCAAGTGCAGTTTTAAAAATATTCAATATGTCTAATTGCAAGGTAGTCCCAACACCATTAATAACAGGTTTAAAATTGAGCAAGGATGATGATGGATCAATTGTAGATCCTATGCTATTTAAAAGGCTAGTTGGTAGCCTTACGTATTTAACTACGACAAGACCATACATTATGTATGGAGTAAGTATGATTTCAAGATTCATGGAGTCACCAAAATTCTCTGATTAGAAAGAAGGTAAGCGAAATTGAGGTATGTAAGTGGCACAAAGGACCTTGGCATTATATATTCAACCTCAGAAAATTTCAAACTCACTGGATACACTGACAGTGACAATCGAGGCAGCACAGATGACATGAAAAGCACATCTAGGTACACATTTCATTTTGGTACATGTGTTATGTTGTGAGATTCAAAGAAACAACCCATTGTGACCGTGTCTTCAACAGAAGCAGAGTATGTCACAGCTACAAGCGCTGCATGTCAAGCTGTTTGGATGTAGAGAATATTAAGAGACTTGTTGCAGAACGAGCAAGAACCAACAACCATTTATTGCGACAACAATTCAACCATCGCATTGTTGAAGAACCAAGTGTTCCACAAGAGAACCAAGCACATCGACTCAAGGTATCATTTCATAAGAGAATTGGTGAGAAACAAAGAGATTTGTTTAGAATTTTTCAGGTTTGAAGATCAATTGGAAGACATATTTACAAAGCAATTGGCAAGGGATACATTCCAGTATCTACAAAGTTATTTAGGAATGACCAATTCTTCTCAGTAAATTTTTTCATGCACGGAGTAAGTTCCATCTTTGAAACATTTTGTAAAATTTTGTATAATGATCCCCATCTTATCATAATTACTCGAAGATATACATCACAAGCGACTTAGCCAGAGTCCATAGCAGTACATTGTTGTTAGATAGTATGTCAGGATGAAGAGTTCACGTCTCTCCATATTTAAGTAGTCGATTTGAATTTTCGAAGTTAAGATTTTAGGTAGAAATTTATTACAGTCTTTAATGTTAGTTGGTAGCTTCCAAGAGAAGCAAGTTTAGTCTCTGTATATGTAGAAGAAGAAAAATGAAAAATAGAGGATGTGTGCAGAATAGAGAGAAGAGAGAAAGTGTGGAGTAGTGGAGAGAGAGAAGAACAAAGTAATAAGAAAAAAAATCTTAGAAGAGATCGAGAGCTCAAGCTCATGTGTTCAGGAATGTGTTGAGAGCCCAACCTCTATAAAAGGCGAAACATCCTTGTAAATTTCCAAGTTTGTAATTGCGGTTATAGTTCTTTTGTTCTGTCACGATAATATATAAACCCATAGTTTATGGTTGAATGCATGTCTTATTTATGCCGCACATCTTCTCTAGATTTACTTGTGTGAATGTTGTTTACATTTACTGTTTGTGAAAGACACAAAGAATCCAAAAATATTTCATTGTGTAAACGTTTAAGTTTTATCATCTTACTTAAATATTTTGGTTATATGATATTGTGAGTTTGTCGCAATATAGTTGTGTCAAGGTTTATACCAAGTTGCGGGTTGGTGAAAAGTGATTTTCGTATTATAAGTCAATGGACTAAGAAATCTCCTTTTATAAAGTTTCGTTAAAAGTGGTCATGTCGAAGTGGGAGTTGGTCGCAACCAAAAGTGTGTTGCGGTAAAATCTTGTCGAAGTCAAGTGGGTGTTTGTCGAGTTAAAAGTGTGTTGGGATAAAAGTCCGTAAAATGAGTGTCAACCGAAAGTGAAATTTGAGTCCTGTCATAGTGAATTTTGTCTCATACTTGTCCTTCACAGTGAAAGTTTGTCGTGGTACTGGCCCGTCGCAATAAAACCATGTCGTAGTAAATTTCTATCGCAAGCATTTTGGTTGAAGTAACTCCGTCAAAGTAAAATGCGGGGTTTCCCAAAGTTAGTGTGTCGCAGCTCCAAGAGTTAAAAAAAAAACTTACCGCACAGTAACTCAAATTGATTATCCCGGGATGTCAAAAGATAATTCCTAAAACCCATGGGATAAAAGAATCTATAAAAAAGAGTTGAAGATGAAAATGACTTCTCACAAAATGTCTTGACACCCACATTAAACAACATACAATGACCTTCCTAAATTTGAATTCATCACACTTGTGATGATTTAGGAATACTTTTATTAAGACCTTTCAAACATATTAATAGTTTTTCTTAACCAAATCACTCCTAACATTTGTTTTCAAGTCATAGAAATTTCACTATTCAATTATTTTTTCTCTTTAAAAACCATATGATTATAGTCAAATTCAATCACATTTATTAACAAATTTGAAATATTTTTCAATAAATTTAATATATATTATAGTAACAAAATATTATTAGTATTCATGTTCTATAAACCTTTAAAACATAAAAATTTAAATATTTAGTCAAATAATTATTACTCTGATATATATTATACATACAAATTTATATATATAAAAGTAGCATTATATTATCAACATTAACTTTCATTAATGTTTAAAATATAAAAATTTAAATATTTATTTAACTAAATATTATTTTTAATATATATAACTTCTTAAGATTGCTGGTCAAACTGCCATTGATCTTTCACCTCTTACCTGACTTAGAAAAACTAGCACTTAGCCAATCAAAAGTTTAATTATTTTAATACATTCAAGCTTTTATATATATATATATATATATATATATTGAGATGCCACTGCACTGATAAACATATATGTTGGCATGCATGTACATTAATATGCATTGATGGCATGTATGTACATTAATATGCATTGATGTATATACAAGTTGATATCCATAAATTATTGGGAGTGAGCGAGCTTTACTAACACATCGATGTGAGCGGTCGTTGGGCTACACATTGAATCATACCTTGGTGCATTTTTTTAATAATTGAACATCATCTTGGATGCCAGACCACTTAGAGAAACCTTGTAATAAAGTGAAGCTCCATTATTCTGGGAAACTAGTACAGAAGAAAATAAATGAGCTTTCTCTGCTGCTGGTACGGGACCCAGGTTATTGAGCTTTCTCTGCAGACGGTACAAATTGTTACATGTTAATCACTTACACATCATGTTGACAATAATTTAGACAAGAGTATTTGGTATAAAAAGCGTAGGTGCTCTCCACGGTCGATCCCTATATCCTCTGCAGATATCTCTATTTAGGGAGAGTAAGGGTCTGGGTAACACACTCACTCGCCTCAAAAAAATCACCAGAACTCTGCGGTAAATATAAGTATTGTAATTCGAGTTCCTAGACCGATCCTGCAAATATCTATTCATATAATATGTTGCGTTAAATCATTTTTTTTATTAACTCTAATATGCTGAAGATTGGTACCTGATGGACCTGCCAGCCCTGCAGGTTGCAACGTTGCATCCACCCTTCATTGCTCCAATAAATGAATGAATCTCGAAAACAACAAAAGCTCTGCTACTGCTGCTGTGCGTGATGGGAAAGGAGTTGGCTGATCTCTTACACCATTTGGAGTTGCACTTTTTCATTGGTCGAAATTTTGCAATATTATTTGTCTTTGAAAATGACATCTTCAACTCTTAAAATCTTAATTTTTATTGCAGAAATAGATTCTGGATCTTCTATTACTTTAGGATATCCAAATTATATAATTCCAATTACTGAAAAGTATCCTTTAAACAACTATAACTCCAATTACTAAAAACTATCCTTTAAACAATTTAGACCGGATTTTAGTCATAAAACTGGCTGAATTTTAAGTGCAAATGGTTTAGATTTTAGCTTACTGCTATGGAAAATACAAACCATCACACCAAAAGGAGATTCAGCCGTTTGGTGGTGCGTATAATTCAGCAAGCTTTGGGTGACCTGAAGGGTTGAAGCAGGCTAGGGTAACCAGCTAGCGAAAAGAAGACCCTAATAACCGTATATGAACCAAGTTTCTCGGAATACTGCATTCAATGTGTGACAGGAAACTGTGAATGAGAAACATACTTTGCTGATAAGATGTACAGATCAAGTCTAACCTAACGTTAATGCCACTTTGAAGCCACCAATATATTACATATATACAACTTCAGAGAATCCTGTTCTGTGAGGTCTCCACTGTAGCCTTTGACAGCTTTTCATTTGTCACATATAATCTTAGGTTTCCGCTGTAGCTTTGACAGCTTTTCACTGGTCACATATAACAAAGTATTTAGGAACATGGATTTAGAGTTAATAATTATACTAATCATTTCAATTTTTATATATATAGAGACTGGTTCCATTTTTTTTGAGATACAAACATTTTTCAGAATATAAAATAAATAGCAATAATTTTATGGTTTTAATACTTTGTATAGTTAAAAATTGGTTTATTATGTGATGATGATGATGATTAACTTCCGCTTAAACCAACTTTGGTCTATCCTACCTTAAGAAGGTGTTGCTGCTGCAACCACCATCTCCCAAAAATAAAAATAAAAATTATATTTTAGGGCCCCCTACTCTTTCTTTGAAGTTCTAGTTTTCGAAATGCCTTGAAAGCCTACATTTGCCGTGCAAAAGTTTCTTCATAACTCAGTTTTTGCAAAAGCAAAACTTTTTTTTTCACCCGATGCATCAGATGAACTCATGGAGTTTATCCCATGTAGCGGAGGAGTTATTTCAAGGCTTTCCGAATCATTGTTTCTCGCTCTTTTTGGAAGACTTACAAAAGTTTACCGATTCATTGGATGTACTTTGGTTTGTGGTATCGATGATATCGGAGAATAGTTTCCGATGCTTCCCGATTGGCTATCAACAGTCTTTCCGATGCACTGAGTTGTCTTGTTGTTTCAATTTCCGATGTCCACGGAAAAGTTTTGTTTTTACCTGCCCGCCGTTTCGGTTGTTTGCACCTGAGTCTTTCGAAGAGTCTGTTGGTGAATCCCTCGCTGACGCTTCAGATGCATAGTCTGATGTATAACCGATAATTTTTCCGAAGAGTTCCTCGATGCCGATGCTGATGTATTACCGATGGGTTTTTAAGCCTTTTCCCCGTTTCAACAGTTTAAGTATGTAGCCACCCAAATGACATTGGGCCCATTCCATTCTTCTGCCCGAAGCTCTCGTTGTTGCTCTCAAGATCGGTCTCGATATTATCTTTGGCACCAACGAGGTTTTTCACCCGAGGCTCATTTATTACATGTTGCCTCTTGTTTATTAAGCCTATTTAAGCCCGTAAGGAAACATTTTACGATTATTGTTGGTTGTTTGAGTCTGCGGAGTTGTCAGTCGTTGAGCGAATCTAGCCAGTTGTTGAGGCCTGGAAATTCGCAGGCAACGACAACAAGGGATTCTCCCCAGTCAACGTTCCCAACTAGCCTGTGACTGTTTGGTGTAGGGAATCCGTCCGGTTTGCGGTCCGGCTACCGTAGGTCAAGTAACAAAAACAAAGGGTTTTACCGGTTGCGGCTCGGTCCACCATATATAATTTTGTATTTTGACTTTAATTATGATATGCAAGTGCCTATCTAAGATGCAGATTGATGAAGAATGTGAGGAGTGGTCACAATGTGATGCGCAAGTTCTTAACTCTCGTCGTAGACTCTCTCACATCTACATCACACACAACTGGAAAAACAAATGCTAACTAAGCTATCCCTAGGGAGCAAGATTATTAATTTGTGAGTAATGTGATACTATCCACATGTTAAGATAAACCATAGATCGCTGTTCTTGAAATCAAAACTGTACATAAACATGCATAAAGATATAAACAACAAGATAGCTCGTTATCTGTTAAAACATCCATTACTCATAGTGGAAATTATCACAGAATAAACCAGAGAACATTCAAATAAGAACATGGGTTTAGAAAGTTAGAATGCTCTCACAGTTAATGAAACACAGCTAAAAACGAAATAGTTCCCCTTCAACATTGTTCATTTCATCACATTTGAACATTCCACACAACACTTTCTCCAACCGGAAAAATTTGTAATTTTATTATTGCAAAACGAAGTAGTTCCTCTTACAACAAGTAGCTCACAAGTTTCTCTGGGAAAAATCCCTCCCTCCTATCTAAATCTTCCATATTTATACAAAAAGAGCAAAACCGTTGGGCTGCCCACAAACGACTCTTAGGCTTCCCCAACGCTTCACCTCCCATACTTTCTTTAATATATTACAATAAACAAATAAAGTGCTTATGAGGAGGGTCCCGCTTGATTATTCAAGAACTTCTTCCACGTTGAAGCCTCTAAGGCAATGCTTTCGAACTCGGAAGGTTCTAAGAAACAAATATTAATTTCAAATTTAGCGGCTCGATTTCTTATTACTTCTATTCTGACCGCGCTCAGGTGAAGTTGGTCCTCTAGCAACTACACACTAACCGTGGAATGAGCTACTTCATTCCTCAGGGTCTGGTTGTCTAGGGCTTTGATGTGCTGGATCCTTTGTCCATCTTCCTAATATCTTCTTTGCAACATTTCCAAAAGTAGGCTGTGGTCTGGAAAGGTATCCATTCTTTGTTCAGCCTCAACCTAGCAACGATTATAAGTAATCAAAAGTCTCCTAAAGAACTCTGCATAAGCCCCCTTTGTCTTCTTGATAGCCTTCTTGAATTCTTTGGCTGTGTTTATGGCAAACTCTAGTAAATCGTAGTCTTGCCTCAGGGCTTGTTGATCTTTTGATGGTAGATCTACAAGAGTTTCTTCATTCGCTTCTAATCTTGCCATCCTTCCCGCCAGGACTTTTAAGATATCCTGCGATCTGTCTACAAAATATGAAGAGATTTCCAAAATCTCTTCCAGCCGATTGTCTACCTGCAAGATCTTGCACCTTTCTTCCTCCATGGCTACTTGCAGCTGGTGCATCTTACTCCTTTGTGCTAGTACATGCTCCTTGAAAGGCTAAAGATTGACTTGCTGTTCCTTGGCCTCTTCTAGAGCTGCTGTTAATGAGGTAACCTGTCCATTAAGTTCTGCAGTCCGCCCCTGAGATTGCCTCTCAGATTCCTCCAATGTAGCTTTCTATAGCTCCAACTCCCCTATCTTACCTAGTAGTTGTTCCTTTTCTGTGTGAAGACTTTCACATACTGTCTTCAACTCATCCTTTTCTGTTCTTAATCCTTGACATTCCTACTGTAATTTCTCCAGAATTCCTTGTGCAACCTCCAAAGATATTTTCTCTACTTGGAGGGACTAGAGCTCAGCTTTTGAAGACTTTATTTCATATTGTATGTCTTCAAACTTTCTTTTCAATCTACTACTTTCCTCTCTCTCTCTCTCTTCTCAGGGTATCTTTTAGTTGGGCAGCAGACTTCTTTAACTGTTCAAGATTAGTCATTATCCGATCTACATTGTCCTCAGAAGCATGGATCAATGCAGCACCAGCTTTGATGGTGAATCTGGGGTCCTTGTCTGTCCCATATACTATGGTTGTATCGTTTATCATTTTACCCGACTGCCCCCCAGTCTCGACCTTTCTCTCGGTCCTCTTCACTATTCTTTTCCTTTTCCTGTCATAAAAAATAGTGTTGAAATCCGGTACCTCCTCCCCTTTCTTCTGCTCGAAAGGGATTAGCCTCAGGGTAGGGACTATAGCCTGTCCTATTGTGCTGCCAACAACTGCCTCAGGATCTTGAATATCAGGGTTACCCAGGTCCTGATCCTGACTGTCTATAGGATCGGAAGATGATTGCTCTGTCACTACCTCTGTCAGTTTTATTCTTTCTGCTTCCTGCTTCCTCAGTTCCTCATCCATCTTCCTTTTCTTTTCCTCCTCTTCACTCCGGGCAGCTTCTTCTGCCTTTCTAGTTGCTTCTTGTTCAGCTCTTCTCTTTCTTCCTCCTCACCTTTGAGCCAGCTTTCGGCTTCCTGTGCTAGTCTCCTAGCATCTTCATCCCTTTTTCTAGCCTCTTCCTCCTCTGCCTTTTTCTGCTCATCCTGTCCTTTCCTGCATTTGGTGGTGATTTTCTTTTTAAATCTTCTTCTTAAGGCCGTTATATTTTCTGCACTGCAGAAAATGGATTCATCTTTATCCCAGTGGCTTGTGTATTCAAAATGTACATTTGCCTCCTTGCAGTGCTCTGCCATCGTATTTCGGGAATCGTTCTTGTGGAAGTTTATTTCCCCAAAATGGAATTTCCCCAATTCTTCGACAAATTCATCAGCTTTCTTCACTCTTGTGAACTTATAGCTTCCCAACCTGAATGGTAAGGGAGGATAAACTGCTTTCTTATGTTCGAATAAAAAGCTCTCTATGCCATCTAAGAAGACCGGCCTAACTGCGTCCTTGTGCACTACATATTCAGTGGCATATTTTGGCAGTAGTGAGGGTGCTCTGGAGCATCCATACATTCTGAAATACAATACATCCTCCGTTAAGTAGTAATCTGCATATTCTTCAATAACCTGCAATGCTTCCTCCGACATGCAGTTTCACTCTTTTAAGAAGATCAATGTATATAATGGTATGATGAAGTGCTCACACACTTCTCTATAGTGACTGTGGTACTTGTGTGCCCACAGTGGCTTGTAAGCTGAGTAGACTGGTGTTCTCTCTCGGTCCCAGATACACCTTAGATTAGGGAAGGGTTGGTTGCATAGTATGCAATCAATCAGTATAGAGCTCATGTAGAACTCTGATTTCTTCTGACACCCCTCCTAATGCTGAAGCAATGCAGGCTGAGAGGCTATTGGACACAATGTTTGCCCAGTTGAACATTGTCCCCTGTGTTGCAACATAGAAGATGATAGGCACCCACCCCAACTTAAAGCTTTTACCGTGGGCCCTCCTGAAAATCCTATTCAACATCAGGGAAATGAACCTGTAAGGGGTCCTCAAAGTGGCAGTATCATATTCCCCAGACGGCCTAGTCCTAAAGCTCTTGCCAGGCACCAACATTCTCTTTAGTGTCTCGACTAGGTCCAGATTAATTGTCTTTAGCCAGTCTTCAGTCAAGTACACTTGTGCTTCCGGTAAGTGGTAGGCCAGTGATACGTACCCAGGGTTATAAGTAGCATAACCCTATTTTTCAACATTTGCCAAAATCATGGTCGTTACATTTTCCCTGGGCAGAATCCACCCAATCACCTCCGAGCATGGAAAAATCTCAAGTCTGGTAGCAACTCTCATCAACGCAGATCTCTCTATATTTGCATATATGGTTTCCTCCTCAAAATCAGTGTCAGGTACCTCCCAGTCTATTATTAGTCTGTAGACTTCTCCCCATTTATATTCGGGTTCCACACCCACTATGCATTTGGTATCTTCGTAAGTGTATTCAACTTTGGTGACAATTTTCACCTCAGGTTCCTCCTCTACTATGGGAGCCTTCTTCTTTTGCCGTTTAGACATCTCGAATTCTGAAGAATTTCCCTGTCATACACAAAATCCTTTAGGTTCTGTTGGGCCATTCCTAGATAACATTCAAAAATGGAGGCAAACTGTATGAGCATTTTACCTTGTCTAGGCTAAACATGATTGTAGCTATGAAAATAAACAAACAATACTCAAAAACCAACTGTTCCCACATAAAATCAATTTGCCAAAAGACTAAAACCAGCTCACGACCAACATTTTCATAATCAACTTAGAATATCATGGCCTTTCTCAATGAAGAAAAATTTCCCTCTCGACGCTACGAACTAAATCGTTATACGGAAAAAAAAATGCCTAATCCCATGTGAAGGATACTACATTGTGATAGTGCTCTTAACCCACCGTAAGCTTGAGGTTGGTGGTAATGATGGATAGAAAGGTGGTTGAACAAAGAAAACATAAGAGGAAGGAAGCGGTGCCTCTTAAACATTGGATACATTCTGCCTGGACATGAAAATAAGAGGAAGCTGCTTCTTGCAAAAAGCACTCGCATCAAAATCCGCATAGTTAAATGCATTCTGAACCCTAAATTGGTCCAGAGTTTGTATTCGAGTTTAACAATCTCATCCTAAGCGGGGTGTCACTTCAACATCGCGACCCTGGTTCGCAAAAACGAGGCCGGCCATACTGTGAAACCAAAACCTCGGCGTCTCTGAAGTAAACAAGAAAACGCTCTCCCCGGACGACCATACACCGACTAGAGGATATTAGTACAGACAACGTAATGACCGTCTGCACCGGTTTCCCTAGCAGTCAAGTGCAGGCTGTAAACTCATAACGGTTGCGAATGTAATCATCAAGCAAACAACAAAACCCCCCACCGGGAAGCCATACCTTTTACCTAGATTATATATACACACCGAAATGGAAACCTAGGTATCCACTAACCGTCGAGATAGGAGCTAACCAAGGGCAACCAAATCAGTTTGACCATTCAAACGGAAAGGTAAAATGGGCATAAGGGCCTACCTAGTAATGTGCTACATGACTGGTCGAGAAAAAATCTCAAACCTCCATGGCAAAGCCATCTAGGAGCGAGGTACCGACAACGAGTACGTTGGTCTGCTTGAGCGATAACGATAGCACGGGAAATTCGTAAAATAACAATAAAAATAATAAACCCGACCCCGATATATACGCAGCGGTCAACACATAATCGACGGGAAAAATAAAACAATCGGGAGGCGGAATGACTACGGGATCGGCGATCCTGTCAGTATTGCCTCCGCAACGGCGGATGATGAAACGGTTAGGAGACCCGCAATGGCGTCGACAGGAGAAACAAATAAACTTCACATTGGAGCTCGCAAAGCTAAGGCCTCGAACCAATAGTTAGTTGAAGAGCCGCAATGGTGGAAACTGAAAGCCTAAGGATCTGTGAATCAAAACGGCGGGGATCGGAAAAGGATAATACAAACATCGGGAAGCTTCACAATACCTCCTCCGCAACGGCATAAGACATAGAGGCAAACGTTCCGTCGGGATCTTAATATAGCTACCGACGAATAAAGCGCATCGGAGACCAATAACCCTTGGATCGGTCTTGATGTCCCGTTCTTTTCCGCAAGGAGGGCATGCAGGTAACAAGACTCCCGACTCAATAGTCTAAAACACTTCCAATGGCAGGGAAAAACCAACACAAACCATAAAACATGGCTGGCATAAAAGTAATTCTTGAGCAAACATTAAACAAAACCAAAGAGCTGATTAAAACGAAATAAAAAAGACGGTCCCAAATTTTTTTTAATTTCGGGAAAATGTTGCAGCTGTAACAATTGGCGACTACCTGGTGAACCCCAGATTTCTGAATCAACCTGCTCCTAGTAAAAGACTATTTAATCATTTAACTCATAAGTTGAAATCTTCTAAATGCTTGTATTCCTAAGATGGCAAACACATGCATTTAAATCATTGATGACAGTCCATTCTTTGGAAATGGGAACATCAAAATGTTCAAAGTCCGGATAACTCTTTTGAGGCTTAGTAGGTGAGTTTTATTTTACCTCTGTCTTTGGGTAGTTTCTAGCTTGGACATCACAGGATCGTAACATATGGTAAACATAACTATTCATTTGTTCCTTATTCCCATGCCAATTGCACTTTTGTGCATTTTGAACTTTTGTTCTTTTGAGTCCCCCATGTGCCTTTCTTTCTGAATTTTATTCAGGCTCTTCTATCCATAGTGTCCTTTTGTGTGAGAGATGTATTTGCTTTTCAGCTCACGGACGGAGAAGAACTTTTGGCAGATTGATATTCATGTTTCTGATACTTTGCTTTGATATGTATTGCTTCTTTTAGGAGTTTTGACTCTTAACAGCCTTTAGGCTTTTAAAATCATGGCATGGGATCATTTATATATAATAGACTGTTTACCTTGCTTCCTTTCCATGGGTCCTTTGCTATCACCCCCTAGGACATCTTAGATGTGAAGTGGATGGAGCCTCGAAATAGTATTCTAGACCTTTTGATTCTGAGTTATTTTCAGGGGTTAAGCAAGACTTCAATGAGCGTATAGCCATCTAGGAAAACTACTTACTAGAAGAGATTCTAATAGTTCAACCAAGAATACACATTCCTATCCCAACCACTACCTGATCAGTTCTGTGCCCACCCCTAAAATTCTATCAACCTATGAGCCAAGGGGCTAGGCTTGATTGCAGAAAAGAAATACCTAACCATGATCTAATTCTACTATTTTTGAAACCGAAACTTTGTCTACCAAATTACAATCAATCTCATCAGCCCGTGAACATTGAAGGAGATTAGGCTGAGTGTCAGTCATACTGCTGGCTTCTTCTGATGCATGATATCTTATTTCAAGCTCCGTTAGATAATTCCCCAAATAGAATTTGCAGATTCATTTCCTTCTTCCAACTTAGTGATAGTGTGCTTCATGTAAGGTTCCCTTAAAATTTTGATCCGATTCGGGACCCCTTTGTTATAGCGGATTTCACCACATTAGGTGAATCACACATTGTATGGCCTTCCCCTATCCCGCTGCAGACTCATTAGCCCCTATGGACTATATTTTGTCTTTTGATGTGTCCTTGATCATCCCTAAAAACATAAGAAAAGTGATATACACGGCTTTTACCCCGATAACTGCGTACATACGCGGATATGACCCCTATAGTCGCGTACATCGGGATGTGTGCATAATCCAAATCCTTTTGGAGTTTTCCTTGACTTGGATCCGACTCATATGACTCCTGGCCTTCCATATGCCTTGAGATCGCATGGATTCGACCTTTCAATATCCCTTTGAAAAGCTATATAAGGAACCCCTTGAGACATTGAAAGCAGAAGAGAGAATTGAGAGTAACGAAACTATAGTCCATTGTTGCCAGAACTTATGCTTGAGTCTGCATCCCTTTGTCCCTTGGATCACTGTTGTGTTCTTCCCAAGCTTGCCTTTTGCTAGTGAGCTTGCTATCTGAGTGATGGAGGATTGAGGTGGTGGAGGCCTAAGTAGGGGATTCAGTTTCTCCGGTTCACAGACGTGCTGTCAGAGGTTGTCCCTTGTAATCTCTGATTCATATTAATAGAAATATCTTTTCCTGTCCAGTAATGTGTATTTGAATGAATATTGTATCCATTGGAATATGTCAAATGCTTTTACATTATTGATTATATATGCTAGAATAGATCTAACACCATGATATATAGTATGCTTGTATTGTTTACTTGTTGTTGAGGAAGTATTCTATCAATTCAAGCTAAAGATTGGAAAGCTCAACGGGGATCTACTTCAACTGTCTGGAATAAGGTATGAGGTTCGATCCTTTAGTGTTAGACATTTTATTTCTATTACATATTGGGAAAGATGATTTCTAGAGTTTAGCTGTCTGTTGTGGTACCCCAAGCCATAGAAATTTCTCTCCGTAACAGAATTGGTGACTTTGCTGGGGAATTCCTAGTAGTTGTCCTTTGGGGGCAACAATGGGCTTGATATGATTGACTTGCTCTTTGTTTCTCCTTGTTTCTAGGTCGCATTTTATAGTATGTTCATCCATTGACACTCCTCTTTATTTGTTTGACCCTTGGCCTGCTTTTTACCACTGCCTTCTCTGTATATGCAGGTTTTTGGCCAAAAGTCGCGTACATACGCGAATTTTTTGCCAAAAGTCACGTATACACGTAGATTTTAGACTAAAATCATTTTTTCTACGCAGGTTTTTGGCCAAAAGTCACATATATGTGCCTTTCCATGCATGCGGGTTTTTGGCCAAAAGTCCCGTATATGTGCCTTTCCATGCGGGTTTTTGGCCTAAAGTCACGTACATACGCAGCTGTTCTTTATACAGTTGCGTACATCCTCCCTTTTGGTGAGTTTGATGTTGGGGGAAGTTGCTGGGTGGGTTGTGAGTGTGGTTGGGTCTTCCTTGGGTCTGATGTTGTCTGTTGGATGCTTCTTTTGTGACCAGAGACCGTTTTTTCATTGATTTTTCTTTGAAAGTAGTTTTAGTCATTCTTCCTTTTTGTTTTGCCATTAGTGCATTTCTCTTTTTGTCTTGGTGTCTTGCTGGGCTTGTATTTTATACTTGCTGCAGAGACTGAGAGTTTTAGATGACTTTTATTGCATTTTTCATTCTTTTATATTGAAAAATACAAAGTAGTTGCACTCTTAGTTGCATCTTAGATATGGATTTGAGGAGGTATTTGCATTGGATTGCTTGGATGAGAGTTGTGTTTAGGATTTCATATAGGAAGGATTGCATTGGCGTTCGGAAAGAAATATATATTTATGCATCTCATGTAGTGGCATACCCTATTTTTCATTTGACAAAGATTGCACTTAGCATTGTTTGTTATGGTGTGCATATTTATTTCACTGCTGAGTCATAATGTCATTAGTTGCATGACCATTTCCCTTTGAGTAATTACAGCCAATTAAAATCAACGCTAAATTAAAATGAATTACATTATTTTCTTTTCTAGGGTGCACCAACAAGCTTAGGTTTTAGGATCTTGGAATAGTTCATTGTAAGTCAATTCTCCAAGATCACTAAACAACAACAACTAGGTGTCTGTCCAGGGAGTGTGTGAAATCCTTGGTATAACCATCGTTCTCAGGATCCTCCTCTCAAAAGGGAGTTAAGCACGAGGCAATGTGAGCGGTTATTGATTGGGATGACCCCTAGTCATAACTGAGTAGCACCGGCGATATTGCCAGGATCGTATTCATATCTGGGGGCTCTTTCGAAAGTTTCGGGCTTTGCTACCCTGCCCATACGGTCAATCCCTCCTGCGACTGTCCGCCTGAGCTTTGATTATATTGAGGTGACCTTAGTGACCTTACCTAGGATATCGAGGGGGTACTTGTAGAGGTTATTCTGCATGTGTCCCGACCAGGTAGAGGTCGGACATCACAGTCGCTTTATGCGTTGAAGCTGAGGGCCACTATAATTGGTTACGTACCTCCGCTTGTAGTGTATGGGAGTTTCAAGCCTCTCCCAGGCGAGGCATACCTTCTGCATTCAGGAGCTCACATATCCTCCCTGTGGTTTGCTTGTATTTTTGGCTATAGATTTTCTTAGGAGTGTGCTCTTTGTGCGCTAGTTGGCCTTTGGGATCGTGGTTACTTGAGTATATTTATGCTGTCTTGAGTTTGGGTCCTTTTATTTTTGGCATGCCTGATATCCCATCACCCGTCCTTGGTCCCAGTACAGACACTGGTGTTAGACTTAGGGGCATCACAACCCCTTACCGTGCTCGTTGATTTGGGAATGGTCATATTCCATCCTCTACTTCATTTGTGGAGGCCTTTTATTCCCTTCGCTTAGTCTTTACACTAGTGGTCACCCTCATGGGGGGTGGTAGTGGATGCGTGAACATTGGGTCTACACCTTACTTTCCTTTTTATGTCCCATCGTTCACCACATTGTTTCCTTTGGGTGCTATTGTCATGATCATTCCTCCCTATATCCTATAGTTTGGATTCTATATTGACTATTTTGGGATGTTTTGGACTAATATGGTTGTCATGTAGGATCCAATTTTTGTACACTCTCTCCGAGGTTTCGATCCGTTCGTTCCTATCACAGGTATTATGTCTGAACTGGCATATAGGTTAGGATTTCACATCCGCTTGCACTTATGCATTGCCTTATGACCGTTCCATCTTAACCTTAGGTACGAACCCACTCTATTATGTCATGGAACCTTCTTGTTGCTTTAGAAGTGGCATGATATGAGTGGTAGAGATTCAACTCACATGGGTACCCTAGTTAGCGCCTTATTTGCATTTGGTGCCCATGCCGATGTTTCTCCCTTTAGGGTGTGGAAGTCCATTGTATAGTATTGCCATGACATTTCGCAAGAGCCTCATACTCCTCTTGATCTTATGCTGGCCATGATCCCCCGGACTCCCTTGTATCAAGTTGTGGATGCATTATCATGAGCTTTGCCTATCTTATTGAGCTTTATGCTGGCTTCCCTGACATTGCGTTTCAGCCATATAGCCCGAGCTTGTCTCATGTCTAGCCATGCAGAGCCTTTCGTTATATCCTTCGCAGCTTGATTCCATTTTTACCGGGAGGGGATTTTCCCCTGAGTGTCGATATCCTACACATGTATCCTTGCATTGAGCATAGGTATGTTCCAC
>LPNX010201901.1:24093-65734 GCA_001517045.1 Pseudotsuga menziesii
ATTTCTGGAGTCTAGCTGTCTGTTGTGGTACCCCAAGCCATAGGAATTTCTCTCCGTAACACCCTTTATGAGGCAACCATAAATGTGACCAATCTGAAGCAAAATACCCCTTTAACCTTGTGGACCATTCTTAGTTCAGAATAAGTCCATACCCATCCGGTATGTCTGCCACCACAATATCAATAAATTGACATATATTTTCATTTGCAGATAAACGAATGAGAACATTTTCCATTTCCCCAACTACTTTGACACTAGTCCTGTCTAGTTGAGTAACTTCCCAAGCAGTAGGTTTGGGCTACCCATTAATTTTTTTGCAGACTGCGAGTGGCATAACATTCACTGATGATCCAAAATCTACCAAACAATTATGCACTTTATGGTTCAGAATTTCTGAAGTCAAAAGGAAAGGTGGGGTTTTAAACCTAGTTTTCCCTTCCCCAATTGATTCGACCTCTTCCTCTACATGGTGGTTTTCAGTGGGTATCTCTTCCTCTGGTTCTTCAGGCCTTTTAGTATTTTCTTTGTTAACACCTACTTGGTATTCCATAGGCTTAACAGGGTTGTTGATTTGCTTCAGATCTTGGCTGATAATGGTGATTTAAAGCATTTTGCCATCAACATTGTTCTTTGGTTGTTTCCTGACATTATTTTGCAACTTCTTAATCTTTGAGATCATTGAATTGTCTTTATTTACCAAATCCAGGCCTTTTGTTGTCATTGGTATATTCTTAGGTTTCAGAGTACTTTTTTCTGTATCAAACAGCGAGACACAATCCCATAAAAACATGGTATCATTCTCTTGTTTTTCTATGGTCTTACTACCCTTTTCCTCTTCATCACTGTCCTCAGTCAATTTAGAATCCAAAAGCTGATTTATCACCAATGTCATTGACTTTAACCATTGAGGACAATTCTTTTCAGAATGGGGTTGTTGGTGAAAAGTACAAAAATTATCCATCCCTACCTCTGTCAGATTCATTGATGCTGAACCATGCGGAGGAGTCTTGAATTGGTTGTTATCTTCTCTTTTTTTGTAATAAGGCTTATAAGCTTTCTGAGCTTCTTTTTCCTTCTCCAAATCTATTATCCCATTGGAAAGCTTTTGCATCATCTTTAACATCCCCTCAAAATCATGTGATTGCTCCTCTTTAGGTTTAGATAGCAATAAGGCTCTTTTCCTGGAAGTGTTTTCTCCAGATTGCTCGGGATAATATTCTATACTTTCCTTTTCATCCTCTACTCTTTCTGCTTCTTCATAAGTCTCTGTTAACGTAGGATTAATTTGAGCTTTTGCGAACATAGCCAAGTCAAGACCTAAAGCTAGGTATAATACTCAATCAAAACTTTATCAGAGGGCTTATCAGTTGCAGAGAAGTTCTTAAGGTAAGCATAAAATCATTGAGTGAAACTATGTACCTTTTCTTTCCTTTCTTTTTTTAAAGCACCTAAACCTTTCATTAGTGCTGCATGCGTCTTTTGGGCTGCATACTTGCTTCTGAAAATCCTTTCAAAGGTATCCCAATCTGGGATAGAGTTTGCAGGAAAACCAAAATACCATGATGCTGCTGCTCCTTTAAGGGTGTGTGGAAAAAGTCTACAAACTACATCCTCATGTTCCCCAGCCCTTAATCCTTCTATTGCCAAATAGAAACTTTGCAAATGGTCATCTACTACAACCTTCTCATTTGGATCAAACTTAGGCAGTAACTTCTCAAAAGCTTGAGGTAAGTCATGCAACGAAGGTGTTAGGTTCAAGGGTGATCTGGCTTTCCAAGCCGATGGTGGATTTGGTGGGTTAGGTGGCTGGTTTGCATTTACACCTGCCATGAGTCTGGGTGGAGATTCACGAAGTGAAGGAACAGGAGTTCGCGCAGGAGAATAGTAAGGTGTGTTTGGGCCTACTTGATTCAAAGGCTGAACAACTTCCTGTAACGCAACTTCTACTAACTCTTCCAAATCTCGAACCAACATTGAATCTTCCAAGATGGGATAATCTTTCTTCTTATATTCTCTTCGGGGTAAATCAAGGATAATGGGTAATCTTCCAATACTCTTTACATAAGCCCGTGTGTGTCTTCTCAGATCATTTACTACTTGGTTGCCCACAACAAACAAATGTTCTCTATTCTCTTCAGTATTTGAGTCAGGAAATAACTTAATTTCAAAACTATCACTGGTGGAGTTATTTCGAGGAAATGGATTTCCTCGGACAGCCATGCACTGGTGGCCCTCCTTCTAGCGCCAGAAATTGTTGAGGCCTGGAAATTCGTAGGCAACAATAGCAAGGGATTCTCCCCAGTCAACGTTCCCAACTAGCCCGTGACTGTTTGGTGTAGGGAATCCGTCTGGTTTGCGGTCTGGCTAACATAGGTCAAGTAACAAAAACAAAGGGTTTTACTGGTTGTGGCCCGATCCACCGTATATATTTTTGTATTTTGACTTTAGTTATGATATGCAAGTGCCTATCTAAGCTGCAGATTGATGAAGAATGCGAGGAGTGGTCACAATGTGATGTGCAGGTTCTTAACTCTCGTTGTTGACTCTCTCACATCTAAATCACACACAACTGGAAAAACAAATGCTAACTAAGTTATCCCTAGGGAGCAAGATTATTAATTCATGAGTAATGTGATACTATCCACATGTTAAGATAAATCACAGATAGCTATTCTTGAAATCAAAACACATAAACATACATAAAGATATACACAACAAGATAGCTCGTCATCTGTTGAAACATCCATTACTCATAGTGGAAATTATCACAGAATAAACCAGAGAACATTCAAATAAGAACATAGGTTCAAAAAGTTAGAATGCTCTCACAGTTAATGTAACACAGCTAAAAACGAAATAGTTCCCCTTCAACATTTTTCATTTCATCACATTTGAACATTCCACACAACACTTTCTCCAACAGGAAAAATTTGTAATTTTATTATTGCAAAACGAAGTAGTTCCTCTTACAACAAGTAGCTCACAAGTTTCTCTGGGAAAAAGCCCTCCCTTTTATCTAAATCTTCCATATTTATACAAAAAGAGGAAAACCCTTGGGCTGCCCACAAAGGACTCTTAGGCTTCCCCAATGCTTCGCCTCCCATACTTTTCTTTAATATATTACAATAAACAAATAAAGTGCTAATGAGGAGGGTCCCACTTGACTATTCAAGAACTTATTCCATGTTGAAGCCTCTGAGGCAATTCTTTTGAACTCAAAAGGTTTTAAGAAATGAATATTAATTTCAAATTTAGTGGCCTGATTTCTTGTTACTTCTATTCTGACTGTGCTTAGGGGAAGTTGGTCCTCTAGCAACTGCACACTAACCGCGGAATGAGCTACTTCATTCCTCAAGGTTTGCTCGTCTAGGGCTTTGATGTGATAGATCTTTTTTCCATCTTCCTGATATCTTCTTTGCAACATCTCCAAAAATAGGCTGTGGTCTGGAAAGGTATCCATTCTCTGTTTAGCCTCAACCTGGAAATGATTATAAGTAATCAAAAGTCTCGTAAAGAACTCTGCACAAGCCCCCTTTGTCTTCTTGACAGCCTTCTTGAATTATTCGGTTGTGTTTATGGCAAACTCCAGTAAATCGTAGTCTTGCCTAAGGGCTTGTTGATATTTTGATGGTAGATCTACAAGAGTTTCTTCATTCGCTTCTAATCTTGCCATCCTTCCCTCCAAGACTTTTAAGATATCCTGCGATCTGTCTACAAAATATGAAGAGGTTTCCAAAATCTCTTGCACCTTTATTTCTCCATGGCTACTTGCAGCTGGTGCATCTTACTCCTTTGTGCTAGTACATGCTCCTTGAAAGGATGAAGATTGACTTGCTGTTCCCTGGCCTCTTCTAGAGCTACTATTAATGAGGTAACCTGTCCTTTAAGTTCTGCAGTTCGCCCCTGAGATTGCCTCTCAGATTGCTCCAATGTATCTTTCTGTAGCTCCAACTCCCCTATCTTACCTAGCAGCTGCTCCTTTTCTGTGTGAAGACTTTAACATATCGTCTTCAACTCATCCTTTTTTGTTCTTAATCCTTGACATTCCTGCTGCAATTTCTCCATACTTCCTTGGGCAGCCTCCAAAGATCTTGTCTCTACTTGGAGGGACTAGAGCTCAACTTTTGAAGACTTTATTTCATATTGTACGTCTTCAAGCTTTCTTTTCAATCTACTACTTTCCTCTCTCTCTCTTCTCAGGGTATCCTTTAGTTGGGAAGTAGACTTCTTTGACTGTTCAAGATCAGTCATTATCTGATCTACATTGTCCTCAAAAGCATGGATCAATGCAACCCCAGCTTTGATGGTGAATCTGGGGTCCTTGTTTGTCCCATATACTACGGTTGTATTGTTTATCATTTTATCCGACTGCCCCCTAGTATCGACCTTTCTCTCGGTCCTCTTCACTATTCTTTTCCTTTTCCTGTCATAAAAAATAGTGTTGAAATCCGATACCTCCTCCCCTTTCTTCTGCTCGAAAGGTATTAGCCTCAGGGTAGGGACCATAGCCTGTCCTATTGTGCTGCCATCAGCTGCCTCAGGATCTTGAATATCAGGGATACCCAGTTCATGAGCCTGACTATCTATAGGATTGGAAGCTGATTGCTCTGTCACTGCCTCTGTCAGTTTTAGTCTTTCTTCTTCCTGCTTCCTCAGTTCCTCATCCATCTTCCTTTTCTTTTCCTCCTCTTCACTCAGGGCGACGTCTTCTGCCTTTCTAGCTGCTTCTTGTTCAGTCTTCTCTTTTCTTCCTCCTCACCTTTGAGCCAGCTTTCGGCTTCCTGTGCTAGTCTCCTAGCATCTTCATCTCTTTTTCTAGCCTCTTCCCCCTCTGCCTTTTTCTTCTCATCCTGTCCTTTCCCGCCTTTGGTGGTGATTTTCTTTTTAAATCTTCTTCTTAAGGCCATTATATTTTCTGCACCGTGGAAAATGGATTCATCTTTATCCCAGTGGCTTGTGTATTCAAAATGTACATTTGCCTCCTTGCAGTGCTCTGCCACCTTATTCCGGGAATCGTTCCTGTGGAAGTTTATTTCCCCAATTCTTCCACAAATTCATCAACTTTCTTCACTCTTGTGAACTTATAGCTTCCCAACCTGAATGGTAAGGGAGGATAAGCCACTTTCTTATGTTCAAATAAAAATCTCCCTATGCCATCTAAGAAGACCTGCCTAACTGCCTCCTTGCGCACTACATAGTCAGTGGCATATTTTGGCAGTAGTGAGGGTGCTCTGGAGCATCCATACATTCTGAAATACAATCCATCCTCCATTAAGTAGTAATTTGCATATTCTTCAATAAACTGCAATGCTTCCTCCAACATGCAGTTTCACTCTTTTAAGAAGATCAATGTATATAATGGCATGATGAAGTGATCACACACTTCTCTATAGTGACTGTGGTACTTGTGTGCCCACATTGGCTTGTAATATGAGTAGACTGGTGTTCTCTCTCGGTCCCAGATACACCTCAGATTAGGGAAGGGTTGGTTGCATAGTATGCAATCAATCAGTATAGAGCTCATGTAGAACTCCGATTTCTTCTTAGACACCCCTCCTAATGCTGAAGCAATGCAGGCTAAGAGGCTGTTGGACACAATGTTTGCCTAGTTGAACACTGTCCCCTGTGTTGCAACATAGAAAATGATAGGAACCCACCCCAACTTAAATCATTTACCGTGGGCCCTCTCTAAAATCCTATTCAGCATCAGGGCAATGAACTTGTAAGGGGTCCTCAAAGTGGTAGTATCATATTCCCTAGACGACCTAGTCCTAAAGCTCTTGCTAGGCACCAACATTCTCTTCAGTGTCTCGACTAGGTCCAGATTAATTGTCTTTAGTCAGTCTTCAGTCAAGTACACTTGTGCTTCCAGTAAGTAGTAGGCCAGTGATACGTACCCAGGGCTATAAGCAGCATAACCCTGTTTTTCAACATTTTCCAAAATCATGGTCGTTACATCTGCCCTGGGCAGAATCCACCCAATCACCTCTGAGCATGGAAAAAGATCAGGTCTGGTAGCAACTCTCATCAACGCAGATCTCTCTATATTTTCATATATGGTTTCCTCCTCAAAACCGGTGTCAGGTACCTCCCAGTGTGTTATTAGTCTGTAGACTTCCCCCCATTTATATTCGGGTTCCACACCCACTATACATTTGGTATCTTCGTAAGTGTATTCAACTTTGGTGACAATTTCCACCTTGGGTTCCTCCTCTACTATGGGAGCCTTCTTATTCTGCCATTTAGACATCTCGAATTCTGAAGAATTTCCCTATCATACACAAAATCCTTTAGGTTATGTTGGGCCATTCCTAGATAACATTCAAAAATGGAGGCAAACTGTATGAGCATTTTACCTCGTCTAGGCTAAACATGATTGCAGCTATGAAAATAAACAAACAATACTCAAAAACCAACTGTTCCCGCATAAAATCAATTTTCCAAAAGGATAAAACCAGCTCACAACCAACATTTGCAGAATCAACTTAGAATATCATGGCCTTTCTTAATGAAGAAAAATTTCCCTCTCGGCGCTATGAACTAAATCGTTATACGGAAAAAAAAAATATGCCTAATCCCATGTGAAGGATACTGCATTGTGATAGTGCTCTTAACCCACTGTAAGCTTGAGGTTGGTGGTAATGATGGATAGAAAGGTGGTTGAACAAAGAAAACATAAGAGGAAGGAAGTGGTGCCTCTTAAACATTGGATACATTCAGCCTGGACATGAAAATAAGAGGAAGTTGCTTCTTGCAAAAAGCACTTGCATCAAAATCCGCATAGATAAATGCATTCTGAACCCTAAATTGGTCCGGAGTTCATATTCGAGTTTAACAATCTCATCCTAAGTGGGGTATCACTTCAACATTGCGACCCTAGTTCGCAAAAACAAGGGCGACCATACTATGGAACCAAAAACTCGGCGTCTCTGAACTAAACAAGAAAATGCTCTCCCCGGACGGCCATACACTGATTGGAGGATATTGGTGCAGACAACGTAACAACCGTCTACACCGGTTTCCCTAGCAGTCGAGTGCGGGCTGCAAACTCATAACGACCACGAATGTAATCATCAAGCAAACAACAAAACCCCCCTCCGGGTAGCCATACCTTTTACCTAGATTATATATACACACCGAAATGGAAACCTAGGTATCCACTAACCGCCGAGACAGGAGCTAACCAAGGGCGACCAACTCAGTTTGACCATTCGAACGGAAAGGTAAAACGAGCATAAGGGCCTACCTGGCAATGTGCTGCGTGACTGGTCGAGAAAAAACCGCAAACCTCCATGGCGGATCCACCTAGGAGCGAGGTACCAACAACGAGTACGTTGGTCTACTTGAGCGATAACGACAACACAGGCAATTCGTAAAATAACAATAAAAATAATAAACCCTGACCCTGATATATACACCGCGGTCAACACATAATTGGTGGGAAAAATAAAACAATTGGGAGGCGAAACGACTACGGGATCGACGATCTTGTCAGTATCGCCTCCGCAATGGTGGATGATGAAACGGTTAGGAGACCCAGAATGGCGTCAGCAGGAGAAACAAATAAAATTCAGATCAGAGCTCACCAAGCTAAGGCCTCGGACCAATAGTTAGTTGAAGAGCCATAACGGTGGAATTTGAAAGCCTAAGGATCTGTGAATCAAAACAACGGGGATCAGAAAAGGATAATACAAACATCGGGAAGCTTCACAATACCTCCTCGGCAATGGTGGAAGACATAGAGACAGATGTTCCGTCGGGATCTTAATACAGCCGCCGATGAATAAAGCACATCGGAGAACAATAACCCTTGGATCGGTCTTGATGTCCCGTTCTTTTCCGCAATGGCCGACATGCAGGTAACAAGACTCCTGACTCAATAGTCTAAAACACTTCCGATGGCAGGGCAAAACCAACACAAACCGTAAAACATGGCTGGCATAAAAGTAATTCTTGAGCAAACATTAAACAAAACCAAGGAGCTGATTAAAATGAAATAAAAAAGAGGGTCCCAAAAATTTTTGATTTTTGGGAAAATGTTGTAGCTGCAACACCAGTGGGGACCGCGCCGCTTCCAACTCGTTTCAGCAGCTAGGTAGGATCTTACCCATTGCTTTTTCTGATGCCTTGGTGGTTTTGTTGTAATAACTTGGTAGGGTTAGGTCTATTCCCATTTTTCACGGAGGGTATTTAGACACCAAGGTCAATTATGTTTTTAGTTGTGAAGCTTTTCTCTTTTGGATTAGCCAGGGCCATTGATTTTCCTACCTACCCCAGCCATTGTTTGCCCAACTCTTGCCATGAGAATTTCTCTGATAGTCTTTTGCAGTAGGAGGACTGTGGGAAGACGAGCGTTTTGCCGTCTGCACCACTCCTTCGTTTCAACAATGCGAGGGTGACGAGATTGCGGCCATTGGCTGGGTTGGAATGAGCATTTTTCTGGAGTGTCGTGGGAGGAAATTTTCATTTTGGGTGAAAACCTTGGTTATCCATGTAGTTTTTCCTCCCCAACATCCTCAGTTTTTGTCTTACGAGTCGATGGTGTTGTGATTGCTACGCCCAGATAAATGTATTGCTGTGATGAAATCCTTAGGGCCCGTGAAGTAGAGTATACTTACCTATGACCCGTGTTCAGTCCGCCTCTTGAAATCCTTGAACCTATTGTTTATTTTTCATTTCAAGATCACATGGTTTAGGGTGGGAACAAAAGACTATCTAAGATGTATCATGATGATTTGGTAAAATTTCTAGTTAAAATTGGTTTTATTTATTTATTTTGGTCATATGAAGTGTCGAATTTACCAGTCACAGTTATGTGTTTTTGAAATAGATCAAATCTAACTTATTGTTTTATTGTTCAAACAACCTAATCATTTATATAGAAATATGCCTCGGAAAGGGAAGAATAAGGTGCAAGCCACGGAAGATGATCCAGAAGTGGATATCATAACGCGAGTGGAAGTTATATACGAAGATACCAAGGCTGTCACTGGCAGTGAACCTGAGTACAGATGGGGGCAGATCTACTAAATGATCAAGGAACGAAGCATCCCAGATATGGGGTTAGAGTATTTGCCAATATATGCCAACATAGAAAGGTCATCGATAATGAAGGTTGCCATGCGACCAGAACTCTTTTCGTGTGCAGAAGTAATAGGCTGGATCCTCCCAAAGGCCGACATAACCAAGATGATTTTGTCAAATGTGGAGGGACAAGGTTTTTCCGCTTATAGCCTGGCTTATGTAGCTCAGGCCTGCAAGTTACCCACTCCTCATACTTGTCTAACAAAATAATGGTTAAAAGGTCTTGACCTTGATATTTTGGACAATGTCCGAAGAATGATGGTTCCCAGGAAGCAGTTTCGTACAAGGCCTTTCGGGGAATATGAAACTGCGAACCTGCGCACTCCTTATAGGTTGTTAGCATTAATGCTGAACAGGATCGTCAAGTGAGCAAATGGGAAATACTACAAATTAATATGGGTGCTAGTGATTTTCTTTGTGGCCACTCAGGGCACCATTTTTAACTGGGCCAATATAATATCCAATAGCCTGTCCTCATGCATAAGCACAACGCTTTCGGAGGAATCTCACAAAAGAAGTCAGAGTTCTATATGATCTCTTTTTTGATTGATTGTATTCTGTGCACACACCAGTTCCTAGCCCTGAAGTGCCAGTGGGATAAAACCAAAACTCCTATTTATTCTACATACCAGTTGTTTTGGGCACATAAATATTTCAGCCATTATAAGAGTATTCGAAGATTTCATAATGCCGCTATACAGATTAATCTTCCTTGCCGAGTGTAACTGCATGTCTGAAGAATCCTTGAATATTGTAGAGGATAATGATCATTATTACCTAACAGAAGAAGGCCTGTACTTAAGGATGTTTGGAAAAACTAGGGCCCCTTTTCTTTTACCGAGATATGCCACGGACTATGTTGCTCATAAGGAAGTAGTGAGGCAGCTTTACATTGACGAAATTGGGAACTTCCTTTTTTATCAGAAGAAGGATGTATACCCACCACTCCTATTCTCTGTAGGTAGTTATAAGTTCTCCAAGGTGAAGAGTGCACTAGATTTTGTAAAGGAGTTAGAGTGCTTCCACTTTGAAGAAATGAGCTTTCATAGGAATGATTCTGAAGACAAGGTTGCTAACTATTGTGCAGTAGTAGGGGTACATTTTGAGTACACGAATTATTGGGATAAAAATGAAGAAATATTCTGCAATGCTTGAAATATGACATCCCTAAGAAAAAAATTCAAGCAAAATACAACGACCGTACGCGGCAAGGGAAAAGTTGTTGAGCAGCAAAAAAAACATGAAGAGGAAGCTGCGAAGAAAAGAGAAGAAGAGGCACTCAAACTATCGCAAGAAGTAGAAAAATGGTTATAAATCCTAAATCCTACTGAGATTAGTTATCATATTGAAATCCTATATAACCAAGATTTGAGATGAGATGACATAATTCAATCTAGGCTAAGCAATATCTTAATAGGACTTAGAATTATATTTCAAAATTCCTTTATGTAATTTTGGGTATCTATCATCTTGACATTTTGACTCCCTAAAAGGTAGTTTATACATTTTTGGGGATTGTGAACTCAACAAAACTATCGAAACCTAATTATGCGGTCCACATGTATGGAAAGAAGTAGATTGGCTATGAAACTTATATTATAGCCAAGTATGTAACCATGTTTTGGGAGGCCCATTTTGTTCTTTTCATGCTAGAAAAAATTGCCCTTCAACAAAGGATAATGCAACTGAAGAAGTTTTTCCATACTTCCCTTTCTTTTTGTAAATTTTAAAAAAACTTACAGTTTTTATTCAAGGATTCTTCTAGAAACATTTTAAATTTCTTAAGCTCAAGCACTATGAACACTATATAGAAACAATGACACAAGTGGTCTCTAGGGATTATTTCACCTCTTAGTTGAATATGGGAACCATTATGAGGTCTTGAGCATCATTAATGAGTCTTGGACCTATGAACATAATATGGGGAGGAAAGAAGAATATCTATCCCTAAATCCTGCATCTTAGGCTCAAGCACCGTTGATGAGTCCTCAACCCAAGGGTGTTGTGGGCACCATGATTATATTAGTTTTGCACCAAGAATGGGCCTAAAGTTCTAACCACGGTCACAAGATGAAAACAATGTGCCCTTAATCATGCTTCTTGGTCTCAATTTCCAGTAAAAATACCTACAATCCATAAAACATTGCATAGCTTGGGCATATTTTGACTATGAGTAATTTACCATGGCACATTATGGTAGTTTTGTAACACTAATTGGTTGTTGCATAATCATAATTTCTAAGCATACAAAGGGCATTGGGCATTCAAAACATCTTCTTCAACTCAATTATGGTGAAATATGCATTGAAGCACCACATAGAACCTTTCCAGAATCCATGGTAAGATGGCTTCTTTCCTACCAGAGAGGTCTCTCTGAACAAATGAATACAATGGCCATAAATACTCTTACATAAACAAATTCAATGATGATAATGGATGAAAGAAGAGGAGATCATTAGGCATGGAGTTAAAATCATAAGTTGTTATAGAGAAACAAGGCTTTTGCAACAAGATTTCTTCACATAAGCGAGATAGTTACTCTTTCACAATCAAGTTCTTAATTTTTTGGTTGTAAAGAGGAAAAATGAATAGTCCATTAATATGTGTACTAAAATATGAATCCAATATTAACTTTGGAGGAATTTTGTTTGTGAATACTTGAATCCAATGAACCATATCATATGATTATGAATTTCGATTCAATATACACTTATTCAAGCATGAACGATAACATAATTGAAAAGATAACAAGAAAACAATTCACATGAGAAAGGGAAATACATATCGTAAAAAATAACATGAGAATATATGTTATGGAAAGTTCCTTGCTTGGATCTACAAATTTTATTAACTTGAAAATGATCAGTTACAAAATTGAGTCTTAGTCTCATGGGTTCCAACCCAAATTACATTGTAAAACATGCTTTTATACATCAAAATGCTCCTCGAGATGATACCTAACTACCTACATTCTAAAAATAGGCTTCTTATAACTAACTTATTACATTTGTCATATAACTTAATAAACTAAATCTCCTTAAATACTAGAAATATTTAACTCCACATTGAAGTGGATCTTGATACATCTTTAAATTGAGCATTAGAATGGATGTCTTCATTGATGCAGCCTATACTTCATTTTCCCAAAAAATTTAGTGGTTTTCCATTGATCCATTTGGAACTTCATGATTTTTCATTTATTTAACCAATAATCTTAGTTCCACAAGATCTACATAATTATAAATAGGTGATAGCTTCGCACCAATCATTCTGAATTAATCCAGTATCTCAAAATCCACATCTAGCTTGTCAATTATAACATTCCCAGTCAGAGAAGTCAGAGATTGAGTCATATCTTGAAATTTATTATGATCCAACCTAACTTTAACTAATCGAGCCTGATATTTATATTGAGATATCATTTTTCGATCTTAATCCCAAAAATAAGGGAGTCCTTTCTTAAATAGCTCTGTGAATAAGTCTTTGAAAGAATTCACCTGTTGTAACATCTGGCCAGGTTTTTCTTGGACACTTTTAATGTGATGACGTTTCCCAATAATTTTCCTAGCCCAAGTTATCGATGTAATCCTGTACTTAATGCCTACTATTTTTTATTCTTCTTCAAGCAAAGTATTGAGAAAATTTATAGTATTCTGAGTTGTTTCTGCTGGTTTTTTATCCAAGGTCTCCTTCATAACTACACAACTCTACCTTTCTACACTGATCACCATTTCTTTATATTTAATGAAATTTAAATAGGGCCTCATTTTGGTAGCCTTAGTGATAATCATATCCCAAATAAGATTCTTGGCCACTTTCAGCGACAAATTCCCGAAAAATCTCTCTGTTAGCTTTTCATTCTTCTCAAGTAGCTCTTTATTTGTTTTTTCAAAAAATCTGTTTTCCTCTTCCTTCTTTTAACAACTTCAACCAATTTTTGATTTTCTACTTTTAAGGCCCTTATTTCTTCATCTCTAAAGCTAACTTGTGACATAAATTTTACTATAGTTTATGTACTTGTTTTTGTACTTGGATGACCTATTTCCACGTGTCGTTTCTTTTCATTCTCTTCCCTTCCTTTTTCCAAACTTATTTTATTTTCATTTAAGACATCGATTTTGGAAATAAGAAAAGCCATTGCTTTCTCCCATTGGCCCTTCTCTTCAACAAATTTCAATAATTTAGATTTTCTGTCATTTAATTCTTGAGACAATGATTCTTTTTCTTTTTCGAAAATTGTCAATTTAGATGCCTGAATCAATTGGGTGGCTGGAATTTTTCAGTTTCTTCTTTAGTAGCTGGATAATGTTTTCTTTCTCAGCTAAGATCTTCTTTGTATCTTGTCCTCTATCTCGCTCACTATCCATAGCTAAAAGATCACCCTGAAGCTTCTTAATCTGCTGTTGATATGTCTTATTTTCAATTTTCTCTTGATTCAGTTGATTTTCTAACCTTGATACTATAGATTGCAATTTGGAAACCTTTAATATGGATTTCAACAAGTCTATATAAATCACTTCTCCAGTCTTCTTATGTAGATGGATCTTATCTTGAACTAGAATTTTTTTATAAATTGAGTTTCATTTCTGAAACTCTGTGATGAGTAGCCACTTCCAAATTTAAGGTATTTTTCACATGATTCTTTACAAGGACTAATGAAATTTCCTTGTTTGAAATATCCCTTACCTTAGGAAAAAGCTTCAAATGTTTTTTTGAAGAATTTTTTTTATCCTATCTATATCTAGTATACAAGTCATTTATGGACATATATCTATAACTGAAGCCACTCTCTTGTGCTTTTGCAAAGTTGTATTCTTGTACTTGCACAATTGGGCCTTGAACCTTTTCTTTCATCTTTTTTCCTTCAAATTCAATTGTCTCTCTGTTTGAATATATTTTTGGTCTCTTTAATGCTTCTAGGTCTTCATTTTCAATCTCAACTCAGAATTGTCTCTGAAAAACTTCTCTTTCCAGTAATTTTAGATTTACTAGGAGTTGGTATTATCATAACATCTTATTTCATTGTGGTAGCGGGATTTGCTTGCAGTCTCTCTGAACTCTCTACATCAGTCTGATATTTCATTAAATTATCTCTTTGAGCTAACCCTTCTATCTCCTGGTGATCAAATGCTTTGTTTTTGTTTTGTTTCCTCCTTTTTGATACGATATTATGAGGACCATAATTAATTTTTGTAGCTTTCATAAAACTCATGTTCTGGAGAAAACATTCAATTATTGGGAGAGAAACTTTGTTCTTTACAATAAAAGGACCTACCTTCAGAGGAAACTTGATATATGAAGTCTTCCTGAAATTCTAAAAATGCTCATTCTCCAAAATGAGCTTTTGTCTGATATATTCCAAAGAAAACATTTTGGGTGTCAGGAACGCAGGTAAAATGCACGGTTCATGCAAAAAACCATTTAATCTAATGATAATGTGTTTCTTTAGAAGGAACCAGTCTCCAGCTCTTATGTATGGATTGAATTGCAACATTTCTTCCATTTCTGGCAGCACTCTAGGTAGTTTATATTGAAACATCAATCTATATGTAATGTCCCAAATTTTTCATTGGGTCACAATGGCCAAATCACATTTTCCATAGTCATGAAAGTTGTCAAAGGGATGCTAAAAGTCAAATAATTGCCAAGGAGGAAAATCACTAGTTTCCTAGGTTGGGGGTGGAAGCTTTGAGATTTGGAATAAGGGGGGAAATAAATGATGTTTAGACATTAGAAGAGGATAAATATTCAATAATGTATATTATTAAATAAATACAACAGAAAATTGAAATGGCTATGGATAATGGAGACACATGGAGACTATGGGGCCCAGTCAAGCTAGAATTCCTATGTTAAATGGCATCCTCCTCTTGTAATTTCTAATCTATGGGAAGCCTAATGTTTGGGATGGATTATGAGGTTAATATAATTGTCCATATACTTCATAGATCTAATTTGTGATGAATTGTAAGTTACATGGGAGAGGAAGAGCCAAATGGGAGTTTCATGGACACTTGGCTAGATTCCCCTTACATTTATGACATCTATGACACCAATTATGGATATTCTATGACAGTGATGACAGAAGTCAGATATGAAGGATGAAATACTGACATATTGAAATTTCAGGACTGAATAGAGAATCTTAGAGGTCGAATTTTGTATTTGGAGAAGGCCAAGAGGCTCCTACTCAAATTTGGGAGAAGAGGGAAGGTGAAGAGAGAGAGACCACATGGCATAGCATGAGTAGCCACACCAATTTGACTTGGATTTGGTTTATGGATGGATTTGGAACCTTAGAAGACTAATAATTTTTGTAAAATACAGAGATCAGCCATGAGAAGAATCTTTTGATCATTTGTGAAATTTTCATTTGTGAATTGTGAGAGCTAGTGGATGACTAGTTTTCTTGCTTAAGCCAATTTCGAGGGTGAAAGATTCCCATCCTAGTTGGTGTTTGCAAATACCACTCAGGTATTTCATGGAGATTTAATGGAGTCTTATTTTTAGTTTCAATCTACAGGAAGTTCATGGAAATATCAATATTATCTTGTTCTTCCATTCATCTCAAGTTTTCTCACCATATTTCAGCTCTATGGAGTGAGGCGCACTTGGGGAGCTATTCATCTCTTTGAGGGAGCTTATATTGCTCCAGTATTTTGTATTATTATGTAAATTATATTTTTTTTTAAGTTTATAAATCTCTCATGTAAAAAATCCAAGATATCTCATGTATTATTTCTCAATATTGAAGAAACAGTGCCATTTCCCCAAACCTTGTTGTAAATTCTTGCAATCTTGATGGAATCAAATATATGTGTGAACCATTGATGATTTATGAATGAATGAACTGTCATTAAAATATATTATGGGTTTCATTGTATGTAACTGAGAATTTGTGTCCATTGGGTCTAATTTCATAGCATTTGGGGCAAACTACATCTCATTTCCCCAAGGGTCCAAATCTAGTTTTTTATATCTAATTGAAGGAAGTGATAAAAGCCATGTTATTTCGATTGGATCTGTATATGAGTCTATGATAATGTATTATACACATCCCATTCTTAAATTTGAGAATTTTATTGATTTTATGGACATTTGGGAAGCCATTCCGGTAATTACCCGGGAGGGATTTGAGCCCCAAAATTGCTAGTAAATTCATCTATCTTATTCAGAATTTGATATAGACTTGCAGAACTGATTGGAGGACCATAATACATCCATAAAAATAATAATTAATTTATTATATAATCCATACACCTTCTCTTAATATTTGGGAGAAATTGGGTTGATTTGGATACCAAGACACTAAAACTGGTCAAGAGCCAAAATTGTGAAAAAATTGAAAAATTGGGCATTTTAGTAAAAATTTAAAAAGGGACATTACAGTGGTATAATAGCATGATATTGGCAGCTGATTTGGTCTGATATTTATGAGTACAATAATTCAGGGCCCACCATTATATATTGAAACCCAAAAGTGATTTTGTTAAAGAGGAAAAGAAAAAGTAGGAGAAGAAGGCAATTTTTTGGAAACTACGACTAGGGATAAAAAGGAAACCTCATATGATGGTAAGGAGATAATAAAAATCATGGAACCTATCCTTGAAGGCATGAACAAGAATATTTTGAAAGGATTCGAATTTTAGGCTATCCAAAGTTGGGAAAAATATATTGATTTTAAGAAGAACAAGGGGAAAAATGCTTCAGCTTGCTTGAAGGAGCAAAAGGAGGAGACCCATGAACCACCTAGTTCTGAAATAGGTGAAGTAGAAGAAGTAGTACATGAAGAGGATATAAATTCACTCCCAAATGACTTTGAAAAATATGAGGAAACATCACATGAGAAGGAATAAGAGTACCTTGAAACTATTGAATATGATTCTGAAACAAATTCTACTATGGACATGGACCAAAGAGCATCTACTGATGGATGCTTGAATTATGAAGGAGTACCTGCTTATGGGTTCTCACAAATCTATGTTGGTGACATATATATATTATTTCAAAATGTTTCTGCAAGACAAAATTCCATTAAACATGAAAATGAAGACCTTGTAGCAGTTGAAGAAGAAACAAGATCAACTTCCCCATCACCACTTGAGCTTCATGAAGTTGGTCCAAGCAAGAAGGAAGAAGATGAGGAGTTTCATTTGCAAGAGCCTCATTTTCTTGAAGGGTCCTTAAATATGAATTAAAATAATATGCAAGAGGCCCTTAGCATACTCCATGACACTCAAGCATTGGTATCAAATTCTTGTTGGAGAGCTACTTCCTTGGAGGAGCCATCCTTCCTCGAAGACATGGAGAAGATCCAAAGAGAAATGTGCAACATCAAAGGTAATTTCATGTCTTTGATTGTTGATAGAAAAAATGTCATTGAGATTAGTGAATGGTTATATAAATCCCACTTGAAGAATAATGAATTTATTCATAAGCTCCCAATTCAAAATGAGCAACTTCTTGAAAAGTTGCAAGACACTTGTTTTTCCTCCTATGTTTTAGATTGTCAAATGGTAGATTGTTTGGAGGATTCTAATGACATGGTGGATCATGAGAAATTTGGAAATTTGAATGTACTTGATGTGGTGGAAGAGGAACTTGAATGGTCTCTTGATGAAGGGTATGCAATTTTCAAAGAAGAGCACGATTCCTCTACATTGGAACCAATATATGACAAAGGTTTCACACTCTTGAAGGAGATGCATAATCCCACCCCTATGGATCCTTCACATTATGACAAATTTGCACTTACTGATCATTTGGGTGAGTTGGTTCTTTCTCCTACATCCTACACTTCTAAATTTTGTGGTAGTCATCCTAATGAAGTATGGCTGAAAGGTTTCTTTTTGATGGTTCCACATGAAGAGCATGGACATTCTATTTATCCTTTTGATGATGTAATTATTATAGCACCATATTATTTAAATTTTCAGAAGCATCCTTGTTTACATTATGATTATACAGATCTACATGGGTGCACCTATTATGTTCACTTGAGTCACTTGGAGACTCATGATTTTCCTTGCTCATTTCCTAGTCTATTTGAAGTTGGATGAACTTCATCCCACACTTGGGTGAAGAGTATGTTATTTGATTGAAGAAAATTATTATTGGCAGAAACATCCTCTGATGTTACATGATGATATACATATTCATGAGTGTATTGATGAGACTTCTTTGAGCCTCTTGAAGTCTTCATGTTTTCCTTGCTCCTTATTTTGTTTAGATTTTGGTGGAGGTTATCCATTCACTTATTGGATGAAAGAACACATGGATGATTATATTGATGCACATCACATATAATTTGGAGAACATTATTATTCACATTTGCAGCAGCATTCCTTGTTACTTTCTGATGATGCAAATCTACATGGATGCACCTATGATATGCATTTGAGTCACTTGAAGACTCATGGTTTTTATTGCTCAACACTTGGTTCATTTGATGTTGGAGGAACTTCATCCAACACTAGGGTGAATAGACTTATGATAGGAGAAAATTTTTGTTACCAGCCACATACATTGTTATATCTTTATGCTTCACTCATTCATGGATGTGTGGGTAAGGCTTCTTTGATTCATTTGAAGTCTCCTTGTTTATGTTGCTCACTATTTGGTTCAAATTTGAGTGGAGATTCTTCATTCACTTCTTGGATGAAAGAATACATGGATGAATATTTTGATGCATATCACTTCATTTTGGAGCAGCATTATAGGACATGGGATACTCACCTATGTCATTGGAGTAGATTTGATTGGTCACTTGAAGTATGTATGTACTTGGAAAATGGTAGTCTACTCACTGGGAGGTATAAGCACTTTCATGATTTCTTGGTGAGGCACCTCCTTGATGTACATTCTTATTATGTTGTTATATAATTTGATGATATATATTATGCACTCATGATGTTTGGAAGAATTCATACAATAAAATGGGATCCATGAATTCTCTTTCCAAATGGTATGGGTTGGAGAGCACTCTTAATTGTTGGAGTGTAATGCAACCAATGGGACCCTGGGATAGTTTTTAGTCCCATTGATTTCAAATTATTTGGGAAACAAGAAGTATGGGATATGGATTCCACATTTAATAAGGTGATGTTAATCAGAGTATTGCAGCAACAAATATGGTGGCTCCTCTCTGAAATATTCATGGAATCTCAAGGACTCAAGGTGGGCAGCTTAGTGGCAACTTCAAAGAATCATACAGAAAGCAGGTTCTTCAACAACCATGTTTGAAATTGCTTGAGGACAAGCAATATTAGGAAGGGAGGATTTGTAACGTCCCAAATTTTTCATTGGGTCACAATGGCCAGATCACATTTTCCATATTCATGAAAGTTGTCAAAGGGATGCTAAAAGTCAAATAATTGCCAAGGAGGAAAATCACTAGTTTCCTAGGTTGGGAGTGGAAGCTTTGAGATTTGGAATAAGTGGGATAATAAATGATGTTTAGACATTAGAATAGGATAAATATTTAAGAATGTATATTATTAAATAAATACAACGGAAAATTGAAATGGCTATGGAGAATGGAGACACATGGAGACTATGGGGCCCACTCAAGCTAGAATTCCTATGTTAAATGGCATCCTTCTCTTGTAATTTCGAATCTATGGGAAGCCTAATGTTTGGGATGGATTATGAGGTTAATATACTTGTCCATATACTTCATAGGTCGAATTTGTGATGAATTGTAAGCTACATGGGAGAGGAAGAGCCAAATGGGAGTTTCATGGACACTTGTCTAGATTCCCCTTACATTTATGACATCTATGACACCAATGATGGATATTCTATGATAGTTATGACAAAAGTCAGATATGAAGGATGACATACTGACATAATGGCATTTTAGGACTAAATAGAGCATCTTAGAGGTGGAATTTGGGAGTTGGAGAAGGCCAATAGGCTCCTACTCAAATTTGGGAGAAGAGGGAAGGTGAAGAGAGAGGCCACATAGCATAGTATGAGCCGCCACACCAATTCGACTTGGATTTGGTTTATGGATGGATTTGGAACCTTAGAAGACTAATAATTTTTATAAAATACAGGGATCATCCATGAGAATAAGGTTTTGATCATTTGTGAATTGTGAGAGCTAGTGGATGTTAGATTTTATCATTCAAGCTAGCACTATGATCTTAGGATCTTAACTGAGAGAATAACATGAAAAATAATAAACACAAGAGACAAGAGACACAAATAATTTTCCTCAGGGAAACCATAAAGGAGAAAATCCTGCAAATTCCTCAGAGATAGAATCAGCACCAAAAGTAAAACCTGAAAACATAAAGATGACCTCCTGACAGCATCAGTCTCTCTCTTGTCCCAACAACTTCTCCTCTCACTCATGTGCCCCAATGAGTGAGTGTGTGTATGATAAATAGAGAGGATTACTCTCTATTAATATTCTTTCGTTCACTTGAAACCCACTCCAACATGTTGGCCTTGCTTAACAACTACTTACTAGAGCCGACATCTCTAGGAGTGTCTAATAACCCTAGTGCCCCACAACTTGTGGGGACTTTTCCTCCTCCGACCAACAAGGAGCTTTATCCTTAACACAATGGTGGGGACTATTGCCCCAACTTACAATGACTCACCTAGGGTCAACTTCTCTAGGATAGTCTAATAACCCTAGGGCCCCATAACTGTGGGGACTTTAACCCTTGACCAATAGGAGGGTTACCGACAATGACTTGACATTACTTGTTTATATTATAGAAACTTCCCGGAATAAAAATTGGGGTATGACATGACTCAAGTACATTACAAATACATCCTAGAATAAACATCGGGTTACAATATAGAAGAAATATGGATGAATACATTCCGAAGTTACAAATACATCAACACTCCCTCTTAACTAGGAAGGTATTCTCTCGACACAATTTATCAGCACAAGTCTTCTTCTCTGTATCATTTGGATTATTATTGAGTTCTCGTCATCTTCATCTTCAAGTCATGTTCATCTTCAAGTCATCTTCATCTGGATTTGGATCATCACTGGATCTAGATCATCATCACTGGATCTGGATCATCATCACTGGATCTGGATCATCATCACTGAATCTAGATCATCACTGGATCTGGATCATCATCACTGGATCTGGATCATCACTGGATCTGGATCATCATCATTGGATCTAGATCATCACTTGATCTGGATCATCACTGGACATCATTACTGGATCTGGATCATCATCACTAGATCTAGATCATCACTCGATCTAGATCATCACTGAACATCATTACTAGATCTGGATCATCACTCGATCTGGATCATCATTGGATCATCATCATTGGATCAGCATGGGTGATATCTCATGATTCTTCTCGTCATAGGAAGTTCTATAGAGCTAGCCCTTTTTCATGCTGGTTGTAGGCATAGCCTCCATGTAGTTATTTCTTTAGTGCTTATATCTGACACCAAGCCAGAATGGCCTGTCCAACACTTACATCTGACCTACTCATCAGAAAGGCATGCCCAGCACTCACATCTGATCATGTAGGAACTAATCCTATAATCACATCAGAAAGGCCCAACACTCACATTTATCCATGTGGGAACACATCCTGCAACCATGCTAAAAAGGCTCTGCTCTTTCACTCATGCAGGAACACATCCTGCAACCATGTTGAAAGAGCTCTACACTTACATCCACCCATGCGGGAACAAATCCTGCAACCATGAAGGAAGGGCTCTGCACTTACATCCACCCATGCGGAAACACATCCTGCAACCATGATGGAAGGGCTCTACACTTACATCCACCCATGTAGGAACACATCCTGCAACCATGATGGAAGGGCTATGCACTTACATTCACCCATGTGGGAACACATCCTGAAACCATGATGAAAAGGCTCTGCACTTACATTCACCCATGTGGGAACACATATTGCAACCTAATGAAAAGGCTCTGCATTTACATCCACCCATGCGGGAACACATCCTGTAACAATGATGTAAAGGCTCTCAACCCCAGGTTGAGGGTTCTTGGTACCTCACCAGGTAGCTCCATTCCAAGAATGGAAACAACCCTTATATCTGATCAAGTGGGAACACATCCCTCAATCACATCAGAATGACCATGTGCTCACATATGATCATGTAGGAACACATCCTACAGTCATATCAGAATGGCCCTCAGTCCTAGACCAAGTATTCCTAGTACCTCACCAGGAAGCTCCATTCCAAGAATGGAAATAGCCCTTATATCTGATCATGTAGGAACCAATCCTACAGTCATATCAGAATTGCTCAGCACTCATATTTGACATGGAAGGAACCAATCCTCTCATCATGATAGAATGGCTCAGCCCTTACATCTGACCTATTTGTCAGAATGGCTTATATATTTAGCACTCATATCTGACATGGAAGGAACCAATCCTCTCACCATGACAGAATGGCTCAGCCCTTACATATGACCATGGAAGGAACCAATCCTCTCACCATGACAGAATGGCTCAGCCCTTACATATGACCATGGAAGGAACCAATCCTCTCACCATGTCAGAATGGCTATGGGTCTCATCATTTTCCCTTAAAGGAAACCTTGATCTAGAGAACACCAAGCTTCTCCCTAAAGTACTCGTGACTTCACCCTAGCCAATGGCATCATCAACACATCGGCTATCTGTTCCTCCATCGCAAAATACTGGAGCTTTACTACTCCCCTCTGCACCATATCCCTGATATAGTGATACTTGATCTTGATATGCTTCGACTTGTCATGGAACAATGGATTCTCTGACAACTTCACGAAACTTTGGTTGTCACAATGTATACAAGTAGCATCCAAATGGAGATCAAATAAATCAGACATTAGCTTCCACAGCCATACTTCCTCACAACTAGTTGAACAAGCTGTGACATACTCTGCTTCAACTATACTAAGTGCCACATAGGATTGCTTCCTGCTAAAACCAAGAGATCACACTTGATCCCATACTAAAGCAACACCCTGAAGTGCTCTTCCTATCGATGGCACTGCTTGCCCAATCTGAATCAACATAACCCTCTAGGTTAATCTTCTGATTCAACTGATACTTGAGCCCATAATCAACTGTACCCTTCAGGTACCTCACTACATGCTTTGCACCCATCAGGTGAACATGTCTCAATGTGTTCACAACAAAGCAAATATCTGGCCTTGTATTCGTCAGGTACATCAAGGAACCAATCATCTGACGATACATCGTAGCATCAACTGTCTTTGATGAAGCAACACTCAATGGATTCAGGTTCGATTCCATAGGTGTGGTCATGTAGTCCATCATCCTGAACCTCTTCAGGATCTCTACTACATACTTCCCCTGTCCACACCTCCATGCCTAGAAAATAGTGCCTCGACACATGACATGAGCATCATTGGTCTTCCGCCTTCAACCTTGAAGCAAAGGTTGGAATCCTCTTTACTCTCAGTAAAGTCTAGAGTCATCAGTAATCTATCCATCTTGTCGTACCATGTCAAACCTCAATATATTCTGTAGTCACTCCCTCTGAAGCAGAGCATCATACTCCCTCTGTCTTCCATACTCTATGCACTGAAACATTCTGTACCAGAGTGACAAGTAGCTTCCTATGCTACTAATATTCTATGTATCCATCTAGTGTATAGAATTTCATCTTCAACCTTGTAGCAAAGGTTAAGATCTTCATTAAGTTCATCATGTATGTGTTTCAACTCCCACTGGCTGCAAATGTCTCTTCGTAGTCTATGCCTTCTTTTCGTGAGAAGCCTCATGCTACGAATCTTGCCTTGTATCCCACAATGTTTCCATCTACTACATGATGGAACTACGAAATTCTCTTCAATTATCGATACTGCAACCTAGGCATCATTCTTCTTGAACTGGTCTTTCCTTTCTTCTTGGTTACTTCTTGGAAGGTTCCGCGTTAATGATGTCGCTGCATTCGTCATATTATTATTCATCTTGAACTATCGTTACTTGTTATTCATAACAAGTCTCATCCTTCTTTGCTTGTAGGCGATTATGTATGCGATCTTTCCAACAAGTCAAATGCATTTGTATGGTTAGAAACGTTTCATAAGGAATATTCATACTGGCAAATTCTTATGCATAAATATATGATCATGCAACTTCTTTAGCCAATACAACATTCATCCATATCTCACATAAACTTTTCTATATGCCTTCCATCTCTACCAGGACAACAATGAGATTGTGCACTAATCCAATATGTCAACAAAGAGGTTTCATTCTAGATAAGTAGCAATGGAGAGTTGTATAGCACCATGAGCTACTTACCCATCACATGCATATTAGTAGTATACTGTCATTAATGCAAACATTCTATCATGCATAATACATTAACTGAATATAAACAAATGAATAACAAAACAATATCATGAAATGACAATTGAATACTTATCTTTATTTGTTTCGTGGGTAGACTCCTTCTTGATTCTTTAGCTTCATCGTCTTCTTCATTCATAATAACATCATTTCTTATCCAAATGCTAAGGTGGATAAGGGGTTCTTCAAGAGTTGAGTTCATCATATTCCTCATCGCTTGAGGGATCTTCTTTGAATGGTGAGAGCTTGATCTTCAGTTGCTCCCATCTTATTTTCTCTTATTATTAGTTGAGCTTATTCTTGTGTGTGCTCTTCCTAGAGTCTGCTGAAAGTAATCACTTCCTTCTGGCACACATTCCTTGAATGAATGAATCCCATGATCCTGGGAGGCCATTCAAGGTGGCTATCACCACTTCTGCATTCTTCACTTCTTAAGGTCATATTCTGATTTATGTTCTTCCCTTCAAATAGCTTGGTCAAGGAATCAAACATCTTCGGTGTCTTTAGGGAAGACACTTGTGGTACAAGTTGATCTGTGATTGAATCAACAATGATCTTCTTGGCCTTGACCAAGTTCTCCTTGTGTAAGGATTCTAGCCTCATCTCCCTCTAGAGCTGGAACCTCTCCACTCATGTGGGTGTCCAATTCATTTTCTTCAGAGAGATCATATACTTCCATGATTGGAAGTTGTCAACTTCACCAAGCTTATCATCAATCTGATGTGATAGATCACTTTGAAATGAGAACCTCAAATGAAAATAGCAAAAGATTAGATCTTACCGATTTGAGGTGTCCGTCCTGGTTCCAGAGCTGGTTGATCCAGGGTTTGTCAGAGAAACCCTAATTTTCAAAACTTGGAATATTTCAGATATGATTGGATAGAAATATATATCTCTTCAAGTTGAGCTTTCCAATGTACTCCTTTTCTGAAAATAGTGGAGGGAAGCTCCCAGAACAGGAAGCCCTAGTTTTCCAAATTCTTCTACAGAAATTCCTGTTATTGTTTCTGCTGTATCTCTTAAATTATTGCTCCTCTATCTCTGCAATTTCACATTGAGGTATCCTTTCATGTCCTTGTTCCAACTTCATAGGTTTCATTGGAGTTGGTTTCACCCATTGGGACGTATGGTCATTTTACCAAGGTGACCTGTTACAGGACTATTCAAAACAGCAAAGTTGTATGGACTGACACATGTCACTGGTTCATCTTAGGAGTCTGAAACTCAGATCACAGAGATTAATTTCCATGCCCTTTCTGGAACATCTACCTAAATCTCATTTGTACTTGTGTATCACAAGATATGGCCATTCTCCCCAGGTGTCCTGTTTAGGGATGAATTCTGGAAGAGGATGGAACCCTAAATTGGAGGGATCATATCTCCCATAATGTAGAGAATATGAGGCTGAATTTTGGACATAGTGTAAATCAAGATTTTATCTTCAGCCTCTAAAATTTTCAGCTCCTGAGCCTTCGCCAATCGTGGGATATAGTGAATGTACCAAAACTTAGTAGTTTTAGTATTTAGGGTTTTTCTAGCTTGGGGTCAAACTAGGGTTTGAATTTCCAGGAGTTTCACCCAACCAAAAATATTGATACAGGTCTATAAACTTTGATTTTTATGAGGAGATAAATCCTATGTCGGGCTCACTCAAAAATTCCTCTTCTGCAAGAAACCCTAATTTTCCGCACCAAAACTGAAAATGCTCAGAATCAAATTCCACTTCGACAGAAAGATGTGCCCTTCAATGGAGAGTCAGCCTAGCATACTTTTGCTGATGGACTGTGGAGAGATACCCAAAAATTAAGAAGCCCAAGATTCTGCAGCTGCACAATGTCTTCTTCTCAGGGTAGCTCTTATACCATGTTAGATTTTTATCATTCAAGCTATCATTATGATCCTAGGATCTTAACTGAGAGAATAACATGCACAACAATAAACACAAGAGACAAGAGACACAAAGAATTTCCATCGGGGAAACCATAAAGGAGGAAACCCTACAACTTCCTCAGAGATAGAATCAACACCAAAAGTAAAACCCGAAAACATAAAGATAATCTCCTGACAGCAGCAGTCTCTCTCTCTTGTCCCAACAACTTCTCCTCTCACTCATGCACCCCAATGAGTGAGTGTGTGTATGATAGATAAAGAGTCTTACTCTCTATTTATATTCTTTCGTTCACTTGAAACCCACTCCAACATGTCGGCCTCACTTAACAATTACTTACTAGAGCCAACATCTCTAGGAGTTGTCTAATAACCCTAGTGCCACACAACTTGTGGGGACTTTGCCTCCTCTGACCAACAAGGAGGTTTATCCTTAACACAACAGTGGGGAATATTACCCTAGCTTACAATGAATCACCTAGGGTCAAATTCTCTAGGATATTCTAATAACCCTAGGGCCCCATAATTGTGGGGACTTTAACCCTTGACCAATAGGAGGGTTACCCACAATGACTTGACATGACTTGTTTACATTATAGAAACTTCCTGGAATAAAAATCGGGGTATGACATGACTCAAGTACATTAAAAATAAATCCCAGAATAAACATCGGGTTACAATACAGAAGAAATACGGATGAATACATTCCGAAGTTACAAATACATCAACAGTGGATGACTAGTTTTCTTGCTTAAGCCAATTTTGAGGGTGAAAGATTCTCATCCTAGTTGGTGTTTGGAAAGGCCACTCAAGCATTTAATGGAGCTATAATGGAGTATTATTTTCAGGTTCAAGCAACAGTAATTTCATGCAAATCTCAATATTATCTTGTTCTTCCATTCATCTCAAGTTTTCTCACCATATTTCAGCTCTATGGAGTGAGGTGCACTTGGTGAGCTATTCATATCTTTGAGGGAGCTTCTATTGATAGAGTATTTTGTATTCTGATTTAAATTATCTATTATTTAAGTTCAGAAATATATCAGTTCAAAAATCAAATATATCTCATTTATTATTGTTCAATATTGAAGAAACAGTTCCATTTCCCCAATACCTTGTTGTAAACTCTTGCAATCTTGATGGAATCGAATATATGTGTGAAAAATTGATAATTTATGAATGAATGAACTGTAATTAAAATATATTATTGGTTTCTTTGTCTGTAACTAATAATTTGTGGCCATTGGGTCGAATTTCATCGCATTTGGGGAAAACTACATCTCATTTCCCCAAGGGTCCAAATCTAGTTTTTTATATCTGATTGAAGGAAGTGATAAAAGCCATAGGAGTTAGATTTTTTCTGCATATAAGTATATGATAATGTATTATACACATCCCCTGATTCAATTTGAGAATTTGAGTAAGTTTATGTGCATTTGGGAAGCCATTTCGGAAATTACCCGGGAGGGATTTGAGCCCCAAAATTGCTAGTAAATTCATCTATCTTATTTAGAATTTGATATTGACTTGAAGAACTGATTGGAGGACCATAATACATCCTTGAACATAATACTTAAGTTATTATATCATTCATACACCTTCTCTGAATATTTGGGAGCAATTGGGCTGATTTTGAGACCAAGACACTAAAACTAGTCAAGAGCCAAAATTGTGAAAAAATTGGAAAATTGGGCATTTTAGTAAAAATTAAAACAAGGGAAATGACACTATACACTTCTGAAATAATACGATTCATATAGTTAAAGGTGTTATTCATGATTTTAGAAGTGAATACTATCTCCGGAAAATGAAAATTCTCCTCATTGAAGAATAAGAACATCCTGACTAGATAAGATTGAAATTTGAAATGTCTGGTCATGTGGAAATTCAGTAACTCCGAATGAATATTCTCAGCTAGGAATTCATCAAACTTAAGGCAACAATACTGACTAGAATCAGACTCAGGATGATACGTACTCAATAGAAATAACAGATTCAATACGACCTCAAGTAAAAACCTATCATTGTCCAACCCTAAAAATTGACTCAATAGGGAAAGGACCCATTGGGGTTCCTCATTAAACAATTCAATGCCAAGGGGAAAAGTATTATTTTCAATAAAAACTTCATGTTCAAGAATCTTGGATAAAAAGGATAGTTTCTCCTCTGTTGCAACATGCCTGTATTGCTCAATTATACTTTCCTCAACAAAATATTCTATGTTTTGGGTTATCATGAGTGGGGTGCTTCTAACACATCTCTAACAACCAGTGAATTAATGGGGAAAACGATTTTAGATTGGTTTGATTCCATTATAACCCATTTAGACTGAGAGTAGTTGGGCGCACAGTAGGCAACAAAGTCTGGAAAATTAAGGGATTGGTACATGGACAAGAATAATGAAAATGAGACCTCTAGACAATGTGCAAGTCAATCCCCTATGTTTCTAAGGTTTTTAATATACTTTTTAGCTCATGTACTGGACCAAAAGAGAGATCTGTGTTGAAAAAATATCTTTCTAGGTCTTCAAATATTTCATCCAATTTATTAAACTCCCTAACCTGCGTTTCAAATTCACCTTCCCTGGGCCATTTTTAAAAATAATTTGGTGGGTTAAGATACATGGCCTACCTAGAAAATGACAGTTGGAAAAGTGAATCTGATTCAGCTTCCATAGGTCCAGGCATGTTATCCTTTGTGTACAAAAGGAAAATGGTACATTTCCACATGAATTACCTTTTTTATAATATCCCCAAAGGCAGTTTCAGGATCGTGGGAGGCAGTTTCTCCCTACCACCTTTTATCTAGGGGAATGATTCTTCGCCCAACATGTGGCAGGAGGTAAAAATTCCACTGTGGTTCACTTGTTTCATCCTCCTTGCAAGTTATGGGTGTAGAATGCACCTTCGTCATTGATCTCTTTCCCTGGTGATTGTGCATCATCGATCACATTTGAACTTTAACATTCCCCAAAAGTTATTTCGTCAACCTTTCCCCGTGTTATACATCGAGCTGCTTCACCCAGCATATTCCCTGTTTGTCGTTGATCTCTTTTCACTTTGATCTAGGTCGTCAATTCTTCCATAAGATGCTAAAGGTGCTTTACCCGCTCACCTTAGTCACTTTTTTCTCTAGCATGTGGTTCCATGGAAAACTTGGTATTCCCTTAGGCATCCACTCAGTCAATTTCACGGTCATATCACCAAAATTCAAAATGTAAGCCATTTTTCCTTACCTTAAGATCCTCTCAACTATGCAATACAAAACTATGCTAACAGTTGGCATCTCAACACCTTCCTAAGCTCATCCACTTGGGTTTACTTTCAAAATTTTATAAGGCTAGTTAAGTGCACTTTGCTTTTCTTTAGTCTTATTCTTTTGATTAAGGTTTGTTATTGATTAGAAATGAATGAATTAAATTTTTGTTGATCTTTCTATTGTCTTATGTTTTCTCACTTTTTATGGCAATTGCATTATTAGAGAGATTTGCCTCACACGTTTGATTCATATATATTCATCACATTACATGCATCCTAATTGTCAATGTTCTTGTACCATATTGGTTTTGTTGGGTTGTGCCTACTTAAAAGTGTTATATAGCTTGATGGGATGCCAAAATGGTGATAATTACCTCGTCCATGTCATGGTTCACACAGGTTAAGAACGAGAAATTGTTCGAAAGGAAGTTGCATTCATGATAGCAATCATATATTTTTGCATGCATTTATCGTAAGGATTGATGATTGATTTAAATCATTGGTTTAGATGTTTTAACTTCATCACCCATTTAATTAAATATGGATTTATTCTAGTCCAAGCCTCTTTGAAGAGAGGAAAAAAATGACTTTCCTAAAGCCCAAAATCATAGTTTCCTAATTACAAAATCAGGGTTTCTAAGGCCACAAAATAAAGGTTGTTTTTGGACTTTTAAACTTTTTTTGCACTTTTCGAACTCATTTTTGCACTTTTTGAAATTGGTTATGCACTTTTGGCACCTATTTCCCACTATATGAAGGTTTTTTTGGACTTTATTAAAAGAAATTGCACTTTTTGTAATCCAATTTATAGAATTTTAATTATAATTTTTCACTTATTGAATTGGAATTTGAACTCTTTATATTAAATATTTCATATAATTTAAAATCACATTTCAAACAAAACAAAACATAGAAGAATACGATGTCTAGTTGTCTTGGCATTTCCTTCTTTTGCAATGAATTTTTACTCATTTATTTAATGCATGTAACAAGACTCCATTGATATCAAATATTATCAATGATTAATATATTAGTCTTGTATCCACAAACAAAGAAGTTCAAAATAGAAATCCCATAAATAGAAATTTTTTACGAATTAATATTCATGTGTGTATATAACAAAAATAATAAGTATTAATGAATTTGACAACTCATTTTAAAAAGACACATGATCACTTGCATAGTTCTCTTCTTGTTTTTTTTTCAATAATGAATTAAGAAAACATAAAAACTTGTTCGCACATGTCCTTATAAGAAACATTAAAGATCAACTATATCGCAATATAGAAAAATCCATTAGAAGATGATAAAAGTACATATAATATAAGTGTCAACTATCCTTTTACAACAGTTCCTTTGCACCCAACTCCAATTAATTCTTCTTAGTTGATCTTTTGACTACTTACAAAAATGATAACCAAATTTGTAACCACAACAATAATATACAAGCCATTAAATTAACAAGCACGTAGATACTGTCTAAGTAAATAGTAGCCAAGTGTTTATGGTGCTCAAAATTCAATATCAATAATATTAAAATATAACAAAGGAAAAAATACATTCATAAAGAAGTGACACAAATGGATAATTAAATATTAAAATATATGTTGCAACAACAAGAAGTATATTACAAGTTTTTTCAAAATGCTTAATGAATATAGGAACGGTAATATTAGGCATTACATCCAATTTATAAATAGCATGCCAGATTCTTCCCACCAAATATTTATCTTCCTCATAATATACATCAAAAGGTTAAACAAAAATGCAATTTTCAGTAGTATTTCCTTGTATCTGTGCACCTTTCAAGACAATCATAGCTATACATTCCACTAGAAATTCATTTACAAACTCACGACACAAGTTTGCACATCTTTGAAGGTTTTTATACAATCATCTTTAAAGCATTTATCGAAGGACCAAAACATTAATTTTTTTGTCAATTTTTTTGGTATGCTCTCACAAGAATTTGTTAAAAAGGACTTCACATCAGTTACACCTTCAAAAGTCAAAATTCAAACTTCAAATTTATCAACACACAATTGAAAAAAGTAAATTGTGTTTGGCCATGATCAATGCAAATTAAAATGGTGTTTGAAATCATATTCTTGGTTGGCACTATCATACGTCTGAACCCCCTTTTTAAGGTTGCCTATATTTGAAAACAAAAAACCTTCCATTTCTAAAATCAACAAATAATTTTTATGGGTATTTTCACAAAACAAGGTATGTGTCATAAAATACAAAATACTTTTATAGAACAAATTTTTAACTACCCATAAATAATCCTTATTATGTTATATTTATAAATGTTTTTTTAGAGAGCAAGGGATACCATATACACCAGACCTTTTGAGGCATTCTACAAGACTCATGGCTGATTCCACATTTCCCACGAGATCCTCTTTAAGAATTAGCAGATGAATCATCTTGTCAGTATTTCCCTATAGAGAAATGAAAATGTGTCAAATTTACGATTATATAGAATCAATGAACATAATCTAGTAGAACTTCACCTTCCTCATCGACACCATTTGAAGATTGTACATTTCTATCAAAATTATAATTTTAAGTTGATTATTAAACTCCATCATCACCATATTTTGATTTTCTCTTCCTATTAGAGTATTCTTGTGAAGCATCCACACTCACATCTAAAAACATGATTCAAATGATGTATGTTATAAAGAAAAAGGGAATAGAAACACATAATGGAACATGACATTTGTATATATAAACATAAATACCTTCATTTGGATCATTTAATAAAGACAGAAAGAATTGGTTCATATACATTTCTTGTTCTAATGTTCCCATAATATAAATAATGCACACATTTGGAATTTTGCATAGAGAACGAAGTAGTCTAGCGCTGTCATAGAAAGGGATGAGATGATGGTGCCTTGGGACGAAGTCAATTTGTTCACAAATTGGTCCCAAAAATCCATCTCCCTTTCATTTTGAAAGATGGGCTCTTGATTGGAATCCCATATCTTTGAAAGCTGGGAAATCAAACAACGAAAAGTTTATATTGGTCGAGTCTATGTTCAAACAAATAGATGGCATAGTGATCCCGTATAAGCCAACTCTCCAAAAATGTATAAGAGATAATATTATATAGAATTCATTATAAAAATATCTAATGACATGAATACCATCATATTCTATCACAGTTTTTCTATTTTTCTTTGTGAATAGAGAAATGATTTCTAAATCAAATATGAAGCATCTACATTTTCTATGAAAACACAAGTAAAAGGTTTTGTATTTGAAGCCAAGAAAAATAACAACTCAAGAATATATCTACCTATCCAACCATATAAACAATTGCACATATTGAATACAACTAGCTCACAACACAATGTGTTTTGAAAGTAACTAATCCTCTTCAGTGTCTTCCGCAATATAGAGGGAAAACAATTTCAACATAAGAATATTGTATTATCTCTCAAACAATCCACAGTGACATTGAATTATTTTTTCTTGATATATATTTGCAAAATGATAGAAGCTTCTTTTGGATATTGAAAATCATCCCCCTCTGCTGCTCATTTTCGTTTCTTCATTGGAGACTTTATTTTTTTGTCATCACATAAAATACTACAAAGCTATTGAAAATGATATGGAGCAATTTTATAAACCTCAGTGACACTTTTTTCAAACACATCATTTAAAGAATAACAATCACAGTCCTTAACACTCAAATATTCAGTAATCATATTTATGGTTGTTCTTTCATCTTTGACCATCTTGCAATATTTCGAAGCAATTTCTACATCGACATTATGTTCTATTGTGGTACTCATTCAATCTTATATTTGAACTATTTTATCTGTAATGATTCTGAATTCCATGTCATCCATATCATGTAGAGGTCCAAAAAAATTAGACCCGTTGTGTTTTGTTTTTATTTTGCACGAAATCATCATGATGGATGCTTTTGGAGCATCATGCCAATGAGCCATTTTTAGACATCTTTAATGCTACACAACATTTGTTCCAAACATCATTTGAAATCAAGACAAGAGTCATATTTTCGTTAATACTTTCCTTGTTAGAATCATCAAATATATCCAAACATCCATTCTGAAAATTTTGCAATCCAATAAAACATTAAATTCAGTCAGAAATTAAAATCATTTAGAATGTTTGTAGTGGTGTAACAATGTTACAAAGAAAAATATGCTTACTTGCCACTCCAACAATGGAATGTGACCTTTTCTAGGGAGTTTGGGCCATTACTATATATGCATTTTTATTTGTCCTTGATGACTTGATCAATAAAAGGAGTGTCATCAAATTATTTATTAGAAATGTTTTGTTGCTTACACAAACTTCTAATGAATTTTTGGGGAACATCCTTTCGTAGAAGAGGATATTTATGAACTTGATATATTGGATAAACAAATAAATTAATTTGTCATTTTTAATTATCTTCTGATGTGAAAATATAATGTGTTGGTTATCCAATATATATAAATTCATTGTATCCATTCATTTTCATTTTATGCTATATAGTAATAGGCTCATTCATCTCCAGGTTGAAAGCCATTAAAATTTCCTTTCAAATAGTCGTAGTGAAATTTGTGACAAGTGACACAACCATCTTGGCCACAACATCTCCATTCACTCTCTGAAATTGTAAATTCGAAGGTGCAAGAACATATCTTTTGATATAAATAGAAAAAACCTTTTTCATGAAAAAAGAAATATTATTTGCAATTGTTGGTTGCTTTCTATCCTCTCAAAACTTCTTTCTCCATTACCCCCTTGGAAGGGATTACTTTAAAAGTCCTGAATGAAGATTTAGTTACATATTTTTATAGGTCATATATGCTATATCTTCTAAGGTAATAGATATTATTTCCATGGTAAACATTTATCAACTTGTTGTTAAAATTATTATATTCTGATAGGAAGATCTTGGGACAGAAATAATCTTCACATGGATAGCACAAGAAAAATATAGAGAATAATTATTTCTATTACACAATGATTTGAAGAACAATATGAGAAATATTCCATTACAATAATATTCACATTATGGGTGAATATATAATACAATCATCAAGAAATAATTCAAATACCTAAAGAGGCAACTGAATCTACCAACCTAAACTGACTTAAGATCTAACTTAGTATGGGAAAATCACCACTAGAGATAATTAGTGAAACTCTAGATCACTAGAATAGTTAATAACCCGTTACAATCAGTTAAAATCAGTTAACTAAAGAGGGTAGGTGAAAAAAGGCGCCACACTCCTTGCATGCATGCAAAACTGGTGCTATAGACATTGGAAGTGATCTAACTTATGGGGATCGGAGCACAATTGGACATGACTGAATACCTACTGGAGTCAACTGCTAGATACTGCTGGTGACACTCTGAGTGGGTTTCTAAATTATAGGGATTAATCCCTGGAGCACCAAAATGCATGCAGGAAAGCGCAATAAGTGGTATATGTCTAGTATATGTGTCTCCCATGCACTGGTGAAGTGATGAATACCTCCTAATCTAGGGAAATAAACAAATAGAATTATGTGGGAAAAGAGAGGATTAACAATAATCCTAACACTCCACTTTAATCCTAACTTTGGAAAACTTTGCCCCTAATAAATAAGTCCAAAGGTCACCCATTACAATCTAAATGTAAAAATTATTTATCCATGTAAAATGAGGAATACAGGCAAAACCACATGGGGAAAATCCTTTCCTAAAAATTGGACATGAGATACACCAAAAAATAAACTGCTCCAAATCCAAGTAGGTGTGAAATTGATTAGATGTCTGTAGGGATATTCTTCTTGGGAATAAGAGGAATATGCTGAAATTGATTATGAACATATACATTTGCATAAGAGTTTATGGGACCATGTAAAGTAACCAAGATAATCTGACAAAAGAGAAATAATGAGTGCTCATTCAACTTGATCTTGGAATCAGGTTCAAATGAGTTTTGATGTGCTTAATAATTCAAACCATGTGAAGTAGATTCAAATCCATATGTGAGGATCATGAATCCAAGTGAATGCAAGAGGTATCCATCATTTCTAGCACTATGAGGAGATGAGTATGTGATTGAGAAGGAAGAGATAGAATACTTGAGACCATGGAGAGCGAATGCTTGAGATCCAAAATATGACGTAAATTCTAAAAATATCCATGAAATAAAAAAATGTAATATCAAATATTCATAAGAATATACTGACATCGAATCCCCAACAACATTTTTGAAAGATCCTTGAGGTGCTTGATTTTTCTCACAAAAATTGATGAGATCAATTACATGCATAACTGAGAAGTATTGAATTTCTGAATTTGAACAAATTAAGGTGAGAGACTCATTGGAGAGTTCTTTAATAGTGGAGGTTCGAATCTCCTCTTCTGGAGTAGCTGCATGAAAACATGAGACATCAAATTTCTCAAAAAAGTTGAGAGCAACAAAAGAATGAATCTGGTTTCGAATTGAATTAGTTGAAGAATCAGTGGGATGGAAGGAGAGTTATTCAACAATGGAGGTTCAAATATACTCTTCTGGAGTAGCTGCATGAAAATATGAGACATCAAATTTCTCAAAAAATTGCGAGATCAATAGCAGAATGAGTATGGTTTCGAATTGAATTAGTTGAAGACTCTGCCATTTCTTCATCTTGCAGAAATTCATATTCTTGAGAAATAATGGAGGTTGGAAGAAATTGAAATGAGGTGTCATATGCACTCTCCAATGCTTTTCACTAATCTCTTCAGCCTGCTGGCCAAATGATTTATCCAATCTAGACAAAATTTCACTTGGGAATTCAACAAAATCAATGAGATAAGACATCCTAGGAGGAATGGTTAGAGACATGGATCCATATTCTCTGTCACAATTATTGAACCAAATGGATTTCTCATCATCAGATTTTGGCATTTCCACAACTCGAAAAGACACATCAAAGAGCTCATGGATCTTAAGATATGCAATCATCTTCAATTTGCATCCATGATAGTTGAATGATGATAGAGGAAGAACCGATATCAAATCCATAACCTGTTGCACTTGCACAAAAATATAAATAAAATTTTGTTATAGCGTGACCATGCTCTGATACCATATTAGATTCTGACAGGAAGATCTTGGGATGGAAATAGTCTTTACATAGATTGCATAAGAACAATATAGAGAAGAATAATTGCTATTACACAATGAGTTGAAGAACAATATGAGAAATCTTCCATTACAATAATATTCACATTGTGGGTGAATATATAATAAAATCATCAAGGAATAATGTGAATACCTAAAGAGGAAATTGAATCTACCAACCTATATTGACTTAGGAGCTAACCTAGGGTGGGAAAATCACCACTAGAGCTAACTAGTGCAACTCCAGATCACTAAAATAATTAATAACAAGTTACAATCGGTTAAAATCAGCTAACTGAAGAGGGTAGATGAGCAAAGGCACCACACTTCCTACATGCATGCATAATTGTTACTAGAGACACTAGAAGTGATCTAACTGATGGGGATCATATCACAATTGGGCGTGACTGAATACCTACTGGAGTCAACTACCGGATACTATTGGTGACACTCCGAGTGGGTTCCTAAATTATAGGGATTGATCCCTAGAGCACCACAATGCATGCAGACATGCACAGTAAGTGGTAGATGTCTAGTAGATGTGTCCCCCATGCATTGGTGAAGTGATGAAGACTTACTAAGATATGGAAATAAAAAAATAGACTTATGTGGGAAAATAGATGATTAATAGTAATTGTAACAAAAATTCATGTAATGAAGAGATGAATATGTATGTTTCTTAGTAAATCTTATTCTAAATGAATTCCATTTTTCAAGTGGGTGATCGCATTTGATCCAACCCGATTGGATGGATCATAATATTGCAATAGACAACCATGGTTTCCAAAATACACTTCATTGTTTTCATCAATTTGTTTCATCAACTCAAGGAGAAACTTAGAAAATGGAAGATCCATTTGTAATAAAGAGAAGTGTTTTCCTTCAACAACCTCTACCTGGACACACAACGTGTATTCTTGAAAGATATATGTAAAAATGACGATGCCAATCCTTATTTATTGTTCTTCAACAAATACATAGAGGTACAAATATGGATACCGATTACTAGGTTCTTCCATTTCCTAAACCAATCAATATTGCTAAGTCCTATGTTGTGCTTAGTATGTGTTTCAAGAAACAATATTTATTTGAACTGGTTGAGAGTTACTAAAAGGGATATTGTGACCTATTGAAAAAGGTTTCCATGAAATTATGAAATATTACAAGGAAAAATGTATATATCTTCACAATTATGATGCGACCAATAACCTTTAATTCAATTCAAAAGGTATAAAAACCATGCAAACACATGGGAGTGGAATAGATAACTAAATTTTTATTCATTCTCCATCCTAACTATTACAATGAAGGGACAAACCTTTATAAATACTATATTATATTTTCAAAACATTTATAACTACATCATGACCAAGCTCCTTGAGGAGAACCATATTGATCTTCCAGAATTTCCAAGAGGAGGGGAGTGCAAGCAAGGAGATGGTAAGCTTGCACATGCATTAAGTGCATGAGTGAAACCCATTTATGATATCTCCATTTCTGATTTACCTTCTTATATATCAGAATCAGAAGCCTCTGTCCCTTCCTTAGAAGAAACCCCAACCAATAAGCTTCCTCCATAAACTAGTCATTTTCACTAGTTTTTTATGTGCCTTCTAAAATATCTTTCCCAACCCAATCAAATATTTCCAATTATAATTCTGAAGGTGATATATAGGCTGATATACAGCCTATGACATTCATTGACTCATTTCCTCAACCATTTCATGACCTACAGACTCGACAACCCGAAAACCCTTTTATGTCTTGTATGTATTTCATTGGCTGGAAATCCAAGTCATTGGAATTCATGGGACTTCTGTTCCATATGTATGGACTTGATTTTACCACCCATGTTTCAAATATAAAGTATCTAGACACTCCATACCTGTAGAAATTCAGGCCAGCAGTAGATTAATTTTACCCAAAACAATTATCAATTGATCATGCAAAATTGCTAACAATGGAGACTGAATATGGAGCTATAACACAAAATTATATTAACTGAGTGTACAATAGACAACCCTATAATATAATAGGCTGCTGAATAAATATAATACATGAATAAATTGAATGCATGAGGAAGCATCCAAATCTAGCATAAAGCAGGCTTACCAAAAATAAGCAAATCCCCCATAGGTGTAAAAGCAGGATCCCAAATCTCTCATGGAGCTCACGAATTGGCAAAAAGGCATAGGAAAGCTAAAGAGTGGTGGAATGGCAGCTCATACATGCTTTTACATGGAGAAAAGAGAGGAGTATGTGTAGGACAAAAAACAAGTTCACCTCACCTAGTCTAGCTTTCCCATGTGCCTTAAAACACTGAAAAAGCAGGCAATAAAGCAGAAAAAGCAGATAGGTGCCTAGGAGGCCAGGAATAAAGTAGATTTGATTCCTAAGGATTTCCCAAGCACTACATGAGTCATACATGGCAAGTTTTACCTCTATGGATAGGCAATTATCAACTTGCACAAGGTGGGACACATGAACTAGGCAAATAAGACAAAAAAAAATGAATTAATGTCTAAGTGGGTAAACTATGGGTTGATTATTATAACACCCCCCCTTAAGCCTGAATTTATGAGTAATAAATAAAAATATATAGGGCCTAGCAATAAGGCTTAGTCGCCCTTTACATATTGCATGTCCAAATAAACAAGGAAAGAGGCAAAACCAACTTGGGAAAATCCTCCCTTAAACATGGAATGTAAAACAAAATTGTAGAATCTTGTCTCCACTCATGCCTTTATAGCATGATCAGCAATCCCCAGCAGTGATTTGAGATTTCTGAAGGTCTTATCACAAAATGATTTGGTGAAGATATCAGCTACTTGTTCTGAAGATGAACAAAAGAGTAGGTGAATGGTGCCATCATGCACAAGCTCTCTGATGTAGTGCATGTGAATCTACATGTGTCTGGTTCTCTACTTCTAAATTGGATCTTTGCATATTCGAATGGTACTTTGTTTATCACAGTAGATGGTAGTTGAGTACTCAGGTTTGAAACCACACTCTCCAAGTAAACCCTGCAACCATAAAAACTGAGTTGCTGCATTAACAACTCCTCTGTACTCAGCTTCTATAGATGAGAGTGCAATGGCACTCTGTTTCTTGCTTGACCAGCTGATTGGCCCTTCTACAAGCATGAACACATAACCTGAAGTGGACTTTATATCTGTGCTATCACCTGCCCAATCACTGTCAGTAAATCCAATCAAATCAAGATCAGATTTTGCCTCATAGAAGATCCCATGTGTCCTTGTTCCCTGAACAAAGTTTAGGATCCTTTTGGCTGCTTTCCAATGGATCTCATGAGGCTGATCCATGAATCTAAAAGCCACACTTACTGTATAACAAATATCAGGTCGAGTATGTGTCAAATACAATAAACAACCAATCAATTGTCTATACAGTGTATTGTTTACCATCGGTGGAGAATCATCTTCCTCCAGCTTCACTCCTGAAAGGAAAGGAGTTTTGCTTGCTTTGCAGTCTTGCATTCTGAATTTGATCAGAAAATCCAAGGCATACTTGGACTGGTGCACCTTTATTACATCTTTGATTTGAGCAATCTCAAGCCCCAGAAATTGACTTAAGAGCCCCAAATCTGTCATCGAGAAGGCTTGGTTCATAGCTCCTTTTAAGGAAGCAATCTCAGCCTGTGAGCTTCCTGTAATGAGGAGGTCATCAACATATAACACAATGATCATTAATGAACCATTAAAAGAATTCAAATAGACATTTGGATCTGATTTGCACCGAATAAAATTCAGAGATAGCAAGAAGCTATCTATCTTGGCATACCAAGCCCTCGGGGCTTGCTTTAGCCCATACAATGACTTTCTCAACCTGCACACAAGAGAAGGGTTAGTAGAAAAACCTTGAGGTTGCTACATATATATCTCCTCAGTGATATCTCCATTCAGGAAGGCACATTTTACATCCATATGATGTACCTCCCATTGCCTTGAGGCTGCAATGGCTAGAGCTAGCCTAATGGAATCCATCTTTGCCACTGGGGAAAAGGTCTCATTGTAATCGATGCCATGAACCTGTGAGTAGCCTTTAGCTACCAATATAGCCTTGTACTTCAGTGGTGAACCATCAGCAGCAAACTTGGTCTTATAGACCCACTTACACTGGACTAACTTTCTTCCTGGAGGAAGATCCACTAGCTCCCATGTGTTGCTCTTCTGGAGTGAGCTGAACTCCTCCTTCATGGTAGCTTGCCATCTTGGATCTCCTACTACTTCTTCATATGTTTGAGGATCAGGCTCCACCATCAAATAGAATTTTTCAGCAAACATAGGATCCTTCATGCACAGACCACTCTCAAATTGAGATCTAGTCCTCCTTGGGTCATTGGGATCCCCAGCTAGCTCTCCTGCTACATGTAGTGTTTGGATGCCCATTTAGGCCTTGTGGGGCTATTTGGGTCTGCAATAAACTCATCTCCATCAGACAAATTGGAATCATCATGTTCAACAAACTCTTTACTTACTTCTTGAGGTTCAGGTGGTGAAGAGGCTTCACCAACTTCCACTTCTGCAAGGGGTTCTTCTTCAAACTGAACACACCTTTCAATGAAGGATTTGTTTGTGCTCAAATTTATCAAATTGTACCCTTTTGAATCTTCAGAGTATCTAACAAAAAAAAAACTCTTGGCTTTGGGTCTGCAAAGCCTTCCTCTTCTCTGTCGGGATTCTAGCCCATGCCTTTGAGCCCAAAATCCTGAAATGGGTCACATCTGGCTAGTGCCCACTCCATGCTTCGAAGGGAGTCATACCATCAAGATATTTGTGAGGCACCCTATTCTGGATATAGGCTGCACAGTTGATAGCTTCGGCCCAGTATTTTGGTGGAAAAGTTTTGGCCTCCATCATGCATGTTTCCATCTCCTTCAGTGATCTGTTCTTCCTCTCAGCAACACCATTTTGCTGTGGTGTGTAAGGGATA
>LPNX010201901.1:67110-81190 GCA_001517045.1 Pseudotsuga menziesii
ATTTTTTTTTTGAAGGAGAGTAACAACCTACAATGGATCTGATACCATGTAGAAATTCAGGCAAGCAGTAGATTAATTTTACCCACAACAATTATCAATTGATCATGCAAAATTGCTAACAATGGAGACTGAATATGGAGCTGTAACACAAAATTATATTAACTGAGTGTACAATAACCAACCCTGTAATATCATAGGCTTCTGAATAAATAGAATACATGAAGAAATCGAATTCTTGAGGAAGCATCCAAATCTAGCATAAAGCAGGCTTACCAAAAATAAGCAAATCCCCCATAGGTGTAAAAGCTAGATCCCAAATATGTCATGGAGCTCATGAATTGGAAAAAAGGCATAGGTAAGCTAAAGAGTGGCGGAATGGAAGCTCATACATGCTTTTGCATGGAGAAAAGAGAGGAGGATGTGTAGGACAAAAAACAAGTTCACCTCACCTAGTCTAGCTTTCCCATGTGCCTTAAAACACTGAAAAAGCAGGCAATAAAGTAGAAAAAGAAGATAGGAACCTAGGAGGCCAGGGATAAAGTAGATTTGATTCCTAAGGATTTCCCAAGCGCTACATGAGTCAGATATGGCAAGTTTGACCTCTATGGATAGGTAATTAGCAACTTGCACAAGGTGGGACACATGAACTGGGCAAATAAGACAAAAATAAATGAATTGATGTCTAAGTGGGTAAACTATGGGTTGATTATTCTAACAAGACCCTCAAAGTTTGCTCAATTGTAAATGTGATCTAGTTGCTCACTCTTCTCCCACTATGGACCCATTCACTCATGGAGACACCATACCTCTTATATTTTCTGCTGTATATGACATATATTCTTATATTTCAGAGTCTCATGAGATTTGTTACATATTTATTAAGGTGCTTCATCAAATTTGGAGGAGGATTCATGGTTTTATTCATGATATGGAAGCTACACATGAGGCAGATTTTGTTGAATATTTTGATATTATTTAGGAAAAAGTTTGCAGAGATATATTTTCCATGATTGATTATGCTTATATATCAGAGTATTCTTGCAGAAAAAGACATTTTTATGATGCTACTCCATCATCAAATGATGACCATCAAAGGGCCTCTCCACATGATCTTTGTCTACAACACTGTTAGTACCATTTCTGGTTAGCAGTTGGAAAGGGGGAAGGCATGTGAAAATGAAAGGTAAGAGATCAAAGGTTGCATCATATGACATAAAGGTATGTATAAAAGGGGATAATTTCTGAGTTTATAAATTATGTATGTGAATAAAATATTTAATTTGACCTTAGAAATGAGTTTTAGATGAAAAATCGGCCCCAACGTTATATCACGACAAGATGCGACGGTGTAGATCTGCAAAGAAGAAGATCAACTGATGTGGATGAATCCGCTGGTGAAATATGAAAGGAAGAAATAAAATTGGTCACCAGTGGAATGGTTTAAAGTGAAACACAAATTGACCGTTTGATGAAAAGTAGAAAGCAGATCTACAATTGAAGGAGATTTTGCAGATGGAACTTGCACGGAGGAAATAAATTTTTTCAATCAATGGGAAAATTTAATCTTGACAAAGATCAACGGTGGAGATCTTGGTGAAAGAGTGATCTATGACTGATATTAATTCTGTTGGGTGAACATGCACGAAAGAAAAAAATTTCCAAATCAGCGAAAAATGGTACAGAGTGCATGTTTCAATGGTCGCGATGGAAGCCTGATCTAGATCAAGGGCATATAATCATTCCACTAGTAAAATATGCATAGGTGGAAAAATTTTGTGAGCCAATGGAATTGGTTAAAGTGCCTTCATAATCAATGGTGTGTACTTAATCATATCAGGATCTATGGTCATGATTGATTCCGCTGAATCAACATGTATGAGATAAATTGAAGGGACTCTCAACAAAATCAATTAAATGGGATGAAGGATGAACAACTAAGATCTAAGGAGGTTCAGATCTATGATGTAAAATCACTCTGCTGGGAGAAGATACAAACTTGTCATGGAGCTAAGGCTGAGAGGAATATTAAAAGGGAAAACTGGATCAACGACGGGGATTCATAAAAGATAAGATTAAGGGTCGAGTTTTAATCCGTTGAATCAAGGTGTAATTTATTTATGAGATGAACTTGTGGTGTTAAAATAATGAAGATATCTACGGTGATAATCAAATCATATGTAAACTTACGGTTGGGATCATCTCTGGTACAGGAAGTTATAGGAGAGATAAGGATGAGTAATATAACGAGAATGAGAAGTACATGGGTAAATGATGATCAAGATCAATGGATCAGGATGAAAGGAAATAAATCCACGGACAATAATGAATTTGTATGAATAATATGCATGGCAAATGTTATGTATCTAATGTTACGAGCAATTATTTTAATATTAATGTAGTATTAATTAAAACATAGGATCACACCCTTTTAGTGAAACAATGTATTTTGACCTATAAAAGGTCTTCTCATCATTGTAATTAAATCATCATTTAATATTCAATTTTACTGTGGTTAATTTTTGGAATTCATGCGGGTTTTAGAGTTTTAGTCCGCTTCAAAATTTCAGCAAAACTTGGTATGAATCTTCTTAAAAATTAACTTGTCCAATGAAATAATGCACCTCCTTTTTACTTCTAGGCTCTTCTACCTTCATAATGGCATTTAATCTATTTGGGTATATCTTGATTCCATCTTTAGAAATAATATGCGCCAAAAGCTTTCCATCGTTCAAAGAAAAATTTCATTTTCTTAGATTAAGGGAAATTCCATACCTTCTACATTTCAAAAAGACTTTCTCCAGATGCTTCACGTGGTCCCTGTCAAATTTAGATTTTTTTTTTATATCATCCATATAAATAACTTCAAACTTATCCTTTTTCTTATGCAAAAGCAATATACATGGCTCTTTGAAAGGTGGCGCCTTCATTCATCAACCCAAATGGCATCTTGGCATACATAAAGGTACCCCATGGTGTAGTAATAGCATTTTTATCTTAGTCCTCTGGAATAACTTTGATTTGATTATATCCATAGGAGCCATCCATGGTGGAAATTCTCTCTACTCCTACCACTTTCTACAAAATATGGTCCATTTTAGGTAAAGGATAATTATCTTTCAATGAAACTTTATTCAAATTCCTGAAATCAACACAAAGTCTGATTTCACCATTCTTCTTTTTGACTGGTACCAAATTAGCAACCCACTTAGAGAATCTAAGAGTAACCATTATCTTTGCATTAAAAAACTTTTTCACTTCTTTTTCTATCAGGGGCAGCGACATAGGATTAATTCTTCTTAACTTCTATCTAAATGGATTTTCTCTAGGTTTGATAGGAATGGTGTGTTGTATAATGGAACTATCATATTATTTCAATTCCTCATAACTCCATGCAAACACATCAACATAACTCTTCATCAGGCAAATGTACTTTTCCTTCTCTTCCACAGGAAAATTCTTAGACAGTTTTACAATCCTAGTACATCTACAGTTCATTTTTTATGGTCTTCAATGTCATTTTCAATAGGATGAACTTTTGGGTCCTTGGCAACATCGTTCTGATCAAATAGTTTTTCAAGAGGAATCATATCTTTGGGAATATAATTACTTTTCAATTATATTATGTCCTTACCTCCAATCACATTTTTCAACTTTTTATTTTCAACATTTTCATCATCATACTGTACATTTTCATGGAAAATATCTATGTTTTGATTCTTTGTATCTATTTGCATATTTACAAACTCATCTGATAATTCCAAAAATATTTTTATCTGCAAACTGTACACAATACCTGCGAGTATTTGGAATTATCAGGGATGGAAGGTCTGTTTATAACTTCTATCCTATATTTATTTTTTGAATAAATGGGAACCTTGAAATTCCCAGTAGGGGTGGCCAATGAATCAACTATTTTATTCTCTTTTCTAGGAACAACTCTAACTCTATGTTCTATGAAAAAATTACCCAACATATCCTAGACTTCATTCTTGTATGTTCTCATCCTTGGATTTTTAGTTTTATAGTTGTCATTCACTTCGTTAATCACTAACTCAAAAACTCCAAATACATAATTTCTTTTATCTCCCAAATCTTTTAAAGCATTTAATCCTAACAACAAAGCTTCATACTCTTTTACATTATTGGTACATTTGAAGGTAAAATTAAAAGAAAAAAATTTAAACTCTCTGTTAGGATAAATTATCTACAGCCCAGCACAAAATTCCTCTTTTCTAAGAGACCCAACAAAAAACATTTTCCAAAGTCCTTCATTTTGTTTCTTTTCCAATGCCTCCTGTCTGTGAGAAAAATATTTATTTTCTTTTACATCTACCACTATGGGTATCTCAGGATCAACATGTGAATCATGGAAGAATATAGAAGACCCAAAATCATTATCTACAACATATATGGGATTATTTTCAGGTTTATCTTGTCTGCTCACCACGTACACTAGTCTCTTATCTATGTACAATCTTCTATGACCTCCAAACAAAGGAATAGTTGTAAAGGACATATCCATCTATAATGTTCCGTTCATCTTTGAAGCGCGCGATTTGGACAGTAGAATACGAAATTTAGCAGGAATATCAGCCACCACCACATCCATGACAATGCTTTTAGCTGGGATTTGAGATAAAGTCACCGCCATATATTTAATCAATCCTAGACACTTCAATTTTCTAGAATCAAAGGAATATAGGTCTTTGTAGGGCCTAGTAATATCGAATCCTAACCTTTCCACTACAACCCTTGGAATTAAGTTATGTGATGCACTTGAATCAAGCATGGAATTATGCAAAATCATATCAAGGACATTCAGGCTTACATAAAAATGAGGTACATATTCTTCATCAGTGTCTTCAATTCTAGGACCAAGGACTATGGTGGGTGTATCATCTGTGAGTTCTAAAGTGTCGGGATGACATTCACCTTCATTTTGCAGCATCTTGGTGAACTTTTATCTATACTCATTATTCCTCAACAATTCTTTGAATGGTATAGAAATATTTATTTTTTATAACTCACTTTGCAAATTAAAGGAGGAAATTGTTTTATCTACATCAATTGGTGTGGGTTGTTTAACTTATTTTGAGACTTCTCCTTTGTTACTTACAATTTTTTGAACATGTTTTTCTTTTTGTTTCTCTTTTGTGTTTCTGTATTATTTTTACTGTTACAAGGTTGGTTTGCATTATCTCTTCCTTTATTATAGTTAAATATCTACTTCTCAACTTTAGGTTCCTATGAAAATCATCTATTGCATTCTAGTAACCCCTCTGATATTTCTCTTGATCCACCTCAGACACATTACTGTCATCTTCATGGGAAAAAATATTATTCTCTTCTTTAGTAAGATATATTTATGTATCTAAATCAACAAAATGGTGAATCTGTGTCCATTGGATCAACTTCTTCCTCCTCATCATCAACATAATTATTAGGAAAGGGAGGCCTGATCTGTTGATCTTCAAGGTTTCTGATATTTCTTTGGTCTCTCTGCCCGTTTTTAGGGGAGGAGGAGGTGGTGGTATTCTAAAGTTGGGGTTCCTTACTTTAGGTTCAATTTTCTCTCTATTGGGTGGTCTGTTATCTAAATCCAACCTGTCCAAACCTCTCCATATCTTTCATCATAATTTCAAATTTTGCATCGTTTGAAGAGGAAGCATTAGTAGCAGCAACAAAAGTGGAAGGATGATGTTCTTCTCTAATTCTCCTTTTGTCCACTTCTACTCTTTGTTTCATCTTTACAGAGGCCATTAAATTAGCTTCTACTTCTAATGCATATATAAACATAGCAGGAAGATCAACATATTTTATTTCTCTCAACAACAAAGAAAAATCACTCTCAAAGGCACCAGCATAATGGATTTGGGTAGTACCTACTAAAGGTTTTATGTTTGCTGGTATGGAATTATATACCTTCATAAATCTATTGGAAAACTCATGAACTAATTCAAAATTCCCTTTTTTCAGATTGTTATATTGAGAAAGAACTTGCAGAATACTTTTCTTATCTTCCCATCTATCCAAAAATAAAGTTTGAAAGGATTCAAAGGTAATAATAGATCTTGTAGGTAAGTATTTAAACCATCGGTTTTCCTCACCAGAAAAAATCTATGCAAATAATCTCATTTTATCATCATCATAGTCTACTTCCTCCAAATGAATGAAATCTTAAAACCTATCCATATTTTGCCTAGCAATAAAGTTTCCATCCCCATCAAATAACCTATTATTCTTTGAGAGCCATTTTGGGGTAAGTCATGCAAGACAACGGGCAGAGCCAAAGGAGAAAATATGACTGCCATGAATCTAGGATAGTTTGGTACAATAGGACAATTTTCAACAGCAAGAGGACTCTGAGGAGGGCCTGGAATATACGGCTGAAATTTTTGGACAATAGGATTGTTTTCTTCAACCTTCACAATATCTTGTATATTATTCCAAAAAGAATCAAGAAAATATGATTGAATCCTATTGGGGTTTATTTCTGTCTGTTTAAGATCTTATTCATATTTTGACCTTAATAATGATCTTTCAAAACTTGTTTCCCAACCAAAATCCTGGAAACTATGAAATTCTTGAGAAAAATATCCTTCAATTTGAGAAGTATTTATTCTTTCTTTACCAGGACTACGTATAAACAGTCTTTCTGAATTTTCCACATTTTGTAATATTTCAGAAGAAGGATTACCTATTGTGTGTGTTCTCCTGGAATCCATGATGTCTTCTCTGAAAATCAACTTGAGATCAACATGGATTCGCTAGGTCAGATATACAACCCATCACAATACAAGAACCTCTGCTCGCCCACAGAAATTACGTCTTCCTAAAAGCTCTATCATTCTCCCAGGGAAGATTTGAACTCTTGTTCCCTATAAATGAAACCGATATGTTAGAACTCATATTTCATGCCCGGTTGTGAAAAGGTAAACCCCAATGCAACCACAAAACCAATCTTGAGGAAAGAAAGTTGGCTTCTTTCTCTCCAGAGAAAGATCTCTCATTGTATTTTCTCCTAGACCAGATATATATGAATAAAAGAGAAAATTAATATTGTTGGTGGTTGAAAAAAATGTATATTGGGCATGGATTCATAACGTGGAATAATAACATTAATAGTGTTGCTGCATGGAAAAATTTAACATAGGAAAGATAGCAATCTCATTACAATCAAAATGATATTGACTCATGATTATGGAAGAAATAAAAAACAGACCATTAATGTGGGCATCTAACTGGGATGAATCCAATATTAACTTTAGAAGAATAGGTTTGTGAATGTTTGAAAGTAATAGACAAAGCATATGATATGAATTCTGTGTTATTGTAAACTTATTCAAACATGAAAGGGAAAACATTATGGAAGTAAATAACAGGAAACACATACACATGAGAAAAGGAAAGTACGTACTATAACAAAGACAACACATGAATCTCTCAAAAAGGCCATCTTGGGCTCTGCAATTTTATTAATCTCTAAAAGTATCAAATTACAATGCAAAATCTCATGGGTTCCAACCCTTGCTTCATTACAAAAACTTGTTCTTATACAAAATCGCGCCATGATTTGAACAACTAACTCTAAAAATAGGAAATAACTTCCTTTTTACATATGTCATTTATAACTACTAACTGATAACTTCTCTTTAAAATGAACTACAAACTCCTAACAACTAATCTTCAAAAATTGATCTTCAGTAGGTCTTAAATATTTATTCCTCAACACAACCTATACTTTGGTCTTTCCATATTTTTCCACTTTCTTCCATTGGTCGACAATTGGAAGCTCTAGGCTAGCCATCTCCTTAGGAAACACTCTAAGCTCCACATGCTCCATGTAAGAAAACTCTAGCAGTTGTGCACATGTAGCTCTAAAGGAAAACAACATTTCAAAATATTCTGATAACTTATCAGTGATTGTCTTTCCAGATAAAGATTGTTGTATATCATCATATTTTATGTGGTCCAATATGCAAATGATAATCAGATCATGTTATTCCTTTTGAGAAAAGATACCACCTTTCTCTTCCCAGAAGAAAGGCAGCCCCTTCTTAATCAATGGATTAAACATTTCAATAAACAATTTCACTTTGTGTGTCATTATGTTAATATTCGCTTGCAGTTTGTCCAAATACTGGTGTTTTCTCACGATCTTTCAATGCAAATACAAACAAATAATACTAATCCACGTTCTTTGATTTTATATTATTTCATTCTCTTATTGGCCATGCATCTTATTCATCCAAATCCATTCCTATATGTGGATCTAGTCTCCTTCATTCTGATCCATTGATCTTGATCACCATTTACCCATGTGCTTCTCACTCCCATTGTATCTCCCATCCTTATCTCTCTAGTAACTTATTGTAGAAGAACTGATCTCAATCATAGATCTACATCTGATTTAATCACGACTGTAGATTCTTTTCTTGTTTTAACACCACTTGTTTCCATCATAACTGACTTGCACCTTACTTTAGCGGATCCACTCTCGAACATTGATATAATCCTTTGTAAATCCCCATCATTGATTAATTTTCCCATTTAATATTTCGCTCAAATTCAGCCTTACAAATACTATGCATATTCTCCCAGTGGAGTGATTTTTATGTGTAGATATGAAACTCCCTAAATATCAGTTGTTTGTCTTGGTCCCCATTAATCAATTCTGTTGATTCTCTTCGATTTTTCTCATGCATGTTGATTCAGCAGAATCAACCTGGACCATAGATATCAATCTCCTTAAATATGCACCATTTATTATGTGGTCCCTTTAACCAATTCTACTGTCTCATAAATATTTTGTACTCGTGCACCATCCACCAGCAGAATGAATATGAGCCCTTGATCTAAATCAATATTTAATCTTGATCATTAAATGTTGATGTAATTGTAAATTTGGAATGTATTCACTTGTATTTCTTATGTATTGTAACCCAATGTTTATTCCAGGATGTATTTGTAATGTACTTGAGTCATGTCATGCCTCGATGTTCCTATCAGGAGTTTCTATAATGTAAACAAGTCATGTCAAGTCAAGGTGGGTAACCCTCCTATTGTTCAAGGGTTAAAGTCCTCGCAGTTCCGGGGCACTAGGGTTGTTAGACTCACTTAGTGAATTCGGCCCCAGTAGGGTTTAGTCAAGTTGGGAATTAGTAAATAGAGAGCTAGCCTCTCTATTTATCACACAATCACTCTCACTCAGTTGTAGCACATAGCTGAGGAAGAAGAAGACACTAGGGCTAGGAAGAAAGAAGGTTACTGCTGTCGGGAGATCATCTTATTGTTTTTGGGTTTTACTTTTGGTGCTGATTCTATCTCTGAGCAAGTTGTGGGGTTTTCTCCATTTATGGTTTCCGTGAGGAAAAACACTGTGTTCATTGTCTCTTGTGTTTGATTGCTGTGCTTTTTATTCTCTTAGTTAAAGATCCTAATATAATGCTAGCTTAATGTTAAAAATCTAACATGGTATCAGAGCTAACATGAGAAGAAGAAACTGTGTAGATGCGGGAGCTAGGGATTCCTACTTTGTGGATCTCTCTCCACAGATTTTCAGCAAAATAAGGTTGGAATAACTCTCCTCCCTAGGGCGCATCTTTCTGTCAAAGCAGAATCCCATTATGAGGTTTTCCAGTTTTGGACCCGACACTACTACCCGGAATTAGGTAATTTTACAGAAGTGGAATTTTTCAGTGAGCCCAAGCCTGGATTGATCTCCTCCTCAAAATCAAAGTTAGGGATCAAAATCAAAGCATTTGGTTGGACAGAACTCTGGAAAAGCAAAACCCTAATCTACTCCTAAACCAGCATTGCAGAATTTCAGCTCCAAATCCAGATCCGACATCTTACCTCTAAATCTTTTGTATTTTCATTTGAGGTTCTCAGTTAAGATGTCTCATCATACCAAGCTTGATGAAAATATTGAGGGAGCTGATAACTTCTAAGCCTGGAAGTATAGGATCTCCTTGGTCCTGGAATAAAATGAGTTGGACTCCTATATCAGTGAGGAGGTTCCAGTTCCAGAGGTAAATGAGGCCAAGGCCTTACATAAGAAGAAGTTGGTTATGGCAAAGAGGATAATTGCTGATTCTATCAAGGATCACCTCATACCACAGGTGTCCTCCCTAAAGACAACTAAAGCCATGTTTGATGCCATAACCAAACTGTTTGAAGGGAAGAACATCAACCGGAAGATGACTCTAAGAAACCAGTTGAAGAATGTAAAGATCCAGAATGAGGAGACCATCTAGTCATACTTCACAAGGGTCTCCCTGATCAAAGAAAAACTTGAAGCAGTAGATGAAGAAGTGGAGAATGCATAACTTGTGATGAAAACCTTGAATGGTCTCCCTAGGTCATGGGATTCTTTCATCCAAGGAATCTGTGCTAGGAAGAAGTTAGTCAAGTTTAGTAGACTGTGGGAATAATGTTCACAAGAATAAGCACGAATAGCAGCTCGAGAAGAAAATATGGGAAGTGAAGATCAAGCTCTCACAGTACACTCCAAGAAAGGAAGAAGGGAAAATCATCATCACCAAGGTAAGCATTCTCATCAGAAAAAAAATCTTTTAAGAAGGGATCCATCCAAACTCAGATGTTATACATGTGATGAAATAGGACACTTTGCTAGAAATTGTCCCATGAATAAGAATGGATACAAGAAGAAGAAGAACCCCAAAAGAAGACATCATGCTCACACCACTGAGGATGATGATCCTCCCAGGAAGAAAGTAAAACAAGAAAGTGAAGACTCTTCAAGTGAAGAAGAATATGTTCTGATCTCCGCTCTCACGGGAACTGTCACTCATGGAAGCAAATATTGGCTTATTGACAGTGGGGCTTCCAAACACATGATAGGTTTCAGGGAATATTTTGAGAAACTATCCGAACATAATTCACCCCATAAGGTGAAACTTGGGGATGGCTACCAAAATCCCATAGAAGGTAGTGGTGAATCCTCCTACAAGCTAGACTCTAGAAAGTCTATGAAAATGAAGGATGTCTTGTTTGTACTAGGACTAAAGAAGAATATTCTCTCCATATCGGCACTGGATGCAAAGGGAATGATGGTTGCATTTGTAGATGGCCAAGTCCTCATGTGGTCAAGAGGAAAGACTATTGACGATGCAATAGTAATTGGAGAACAAGAAGGAGGATTATACAAATTGAAGGGCCATCCAGAATAAGCTTTGGTCCATGACACAGTAGAGCCAAATGAACTTTGGCATAGAAGGCTTGCACATGTGCATTACAGAGCACTACCACTTACAAGCAAAGATATTGAAGGTCTTCCAGAAATTCAAGCAAAACATGAAGGGGTCTGCAAAGGATCTGTGAAAGGAAAGAATACAAAGAAGACATTTCTAAGTAGCAAGAGCAAGGCAAAAGGAATCTTGGAAATCATCCACTCTGATGTATGCAGACCAACATCATCAAGTTCACTAAGCGGGTATGTATACTATGTTTCTTTCATTGATGACTTTTCTAGGAAGACATGGATTTAATTCATGAAGAACAAAGATGAAGTTTTCAGCAAGTTCAAGGAATTCAAAGCCTTGATCGAGAACCACCCAGAAAAGAAGATCAAGACATTTCGATCAGATAATGGTGGAGAATTCACATCAAATGAATTCAAAGACTTATGCAAAGAATCATGGATTAAGAGGGAGTTATCCACTCCATATAATCCACAACAGAATGGGGTTGCAGAAAGGAAGAATAGAACTATCATGGAAGCTGCAAGAGCAATGCTTCATGATCAATATCTTCCCATGCATCTATGGTTAGAGGATTTCAGAACAACGGTGTATGTACAGGACCGTACTCCACACAGAGTACTCAAGACCAAGACACTTGAAGAAGTCTTTTCCAGCAAGAAACTAGAAGTCAGCCATCCCAGAATATTCGGCTGTCCTGTGTACATACACATTCCAAAAGAGGAGAACAAAAATAGATCCTTCAGGAAAGAAGGGTATATTTGTGGGATACTCTAAAAGCTCGAAGGCTTACAGAATATATTTCCCAGGATTCAATAAGATCGACATCAGCAGGGATGTAACATTTGACAAAGACTTATCTTACAACAAATCTAGAAAGAGACCTGCTGAAGAACCTGAAGAAGCATAAGCACCTATACTTCATGATACAACCATGAACGAATAAAATCAAGAAGAATATCGATAATTTGAAGAACCACAAGAACCCGTAGATCCACCTCAAGAGAAGAATCCTCATAAGAGGAAACCTCCTTGGGTACGGGAAGTTATCCAAGGTGCAGAAAGATATGGGGCTCTAGAAGAGAATCACAGAGAAAGAAAGAGAACCAGATCCTGCTCCGGATATGTAGCTTTACTATGTGACTTTATCAATAAAGAACCTTCCAATTACGAAGAAGCAACAGAATGGAAATAATGGAAGGATGCTATGATCGAAGAGTATCAATTGATCATGAAGAACGATGTTTACGATGTTGTCCCAAGACTAGAAGGGAAGTCGGTTGTAACATCCAAATGGATCTACAAGATCAAGCATGCTGCAGATGGTAGCATAGAAAAATATAAGGCAAGATTCGTGGCTTGTGGCTTCTCACAGAAAGAAGGAATAGATTATGAAGAAACCTTTGCACCTGTAGCCAGATACACTTCCATTAGATCAGTACTTGCTCTGGCTGCAGTTATGAAATGGAAGATACACCAAATGGATGTCAAAACTACTTTCTTGAATGGTGTAGTGGAAGAGGAAGTGTATGTAGAGCAGCCACTCGGTTTTGAGACACATGACAGGGAGTCTCATGTGTGTAGATTGAAGAAAGCCCTGTACGGTTTGAAACAGGCACCCAGGACATGGTACAACAGAATTGACAGCTTTCTATCTAGTTTGGGCTTTACCAAGAGTAAAGCAGATTCCAACCTTTACTACAAGGTTGAAGATGGAAACCTAGTGATGCTCCTATTGTATGTAGATGATTTTTTTGTAACAGGTATGGATGGGTTGATTGCTAATACGAAGAGGAAGCTTGTTGCCGAGTTCAAAATGAAGGACTTGGGTATGATGCACTATTTTCTAGGCATGGAGGTGTGGCATAATGCGGATGGAATCTCCCTCGGACAAGGGAAGTATGCAATAGAGATCCTGAAGAGGTTTGGGATGATGGACTGCAAGGTCATGACCACACCTATGGCATCGAACCTGAAGCTGTTGAGTGGATGCTTCATCAGAAGTGGTTGATGCTACAATGTATCGTTAGATGATTGGGTCCTTGATGTATCTGACGAACACGAGACCATACATTTTCTTTGCTATGAACACCTTGAGCCAGTTCCTGATAGATCCTAGACATGTTCACTTGATTGCTGCAAAGCATATTCTGAGGTACCTGAGGGGTACAATCGATTATGGGCTCAAGTATGAGGCGAATCAGAAGATTAACCTGGAGGGTTATGTTGATTCAGATTGGGCAGGCAGTTCCATCGATAGGAAGAGCACTTCAGGGTGTTGCTTCAATATGGGATCAGGTGTGATCTCTTGGTTTAGAAGGAAGCAATCCTGTGTGCCACTAAGTACAGCTGAAGCAGAGTATGTCGTAGCTTGTTCAACTAGTTGTGAGGCAGTATGGCTAAGGAAGCTACTGTTTGATTTATTTGATCTCCATATGGATGCTACTTGTATACATTGTGACAGCTAGAGTTGCGTGAAGTTGTCAGAGAATCCAGTGTTCCATGACAAGTCGAAGCATATCAAGATCAAGTATCACTATATCAGGGATATGGTGCAGAAGGGAGCAGTGAAGCTCCAATATGTTGTGACGGACAAACAGATCGTTGATTTGTTGACAAAGCCATTCGCTACGGTGAAGTTTGAGTACTTCAGGGAGAAGCTTGGTGTTCTCCAGATTGAGGTTCCCTCCAAGGGGAAATGATGAGACCTAGAGCCATTCTGACATGTTGATAGGATTAGTTCCTTCCATGGTTAGACGTAAGGGCTGAGCCATTCTATCATGGTGAGAGGATTGGTTCCTTCCATGTCAGATGTGAGTGCTGAGCCATTCTGATGTGACTGTAGGATTGGTTCCTAC